>PVJH01030110.1:0-25199 GCA_004026705.1 Nesogale talazaci
TTAGCTATTCTTGTTGAATATATATATTCAGAAATGTTTTGCTATCTTCCAGTCTATGACATGAGCATTACAAAGTTTAACCCAACAGTAGAATCCACTGGCTGTGATAACACCAAATAGAAATGTTGACTCCGGTGTAGCGATTACAGAACCAACACCTGTTGCTAACAGTAGTGGGACCTGTACCAAATATCAATGAATGAGTAACCACGGCCAACAGCTATCACAGTCATGAGGCAGTTGGTCCTACAGTCTAGACCTGCTGAAAAATTGAAGCAAGTCACCTGCCAACTATAATAGCCCTTTATAAGGTAGTATAAAATTTAGTCAGTGATTATCTGTCATGATATGATCTCATGTATACATTGTACATCAGGTTCTTAAAGGCATTTAGTCATGATAATTGTTGGTGTTTCAGCATTTGGGTTGAAGCACTATCTATTTTGAATCTTTTCACCTGTAATAAAACTAGAATTCAATGAACGAACTCAAAAATCAGTACTTTTCATTAAGCGCAGTGTACAATATAGCTTTTGTCAGAAAAGGATAATCCAAGGGGGAAAAGATTGCCAGAAGTTAAGACTAATAAGAGATAATATTTTACAACCAGGAAGTCTAAATGAAAGAATGTACAATAAACATCTTCTTTAGGATTTGTTTCTCTCCCCAATAATTTTAGTGTTATTAGGTCTACTTCATTGTTGAGTTCTATTTAGATATATTGCAACTCCTGAACTTGCCCACCTCTTACTGTCCATGATTGTATCCTTCAAAGTTGCATTAAGGAGTACTTGAGTAGAGCAAATGGTCACAGACTCAACTACGAACTAGAAATTAGCATTTTGAACCCACTCAGACGTCTTTGCAAGGAAAATCTGGTGATCTCCTCCTAGTACAGTGGTTCTCAACCTGTGGGTCGTGACCTCTTTTGTGTTAAACAACCCTTTCACAGGGGTCACCTCAGACCAGTGGAAAACATATATTTCCAATGGCCTTAGGAACCAAGCCCTTCTGTCTCCAGGTGGCTCTGCTCACATGTAGATCTGCCCACACAGGAGTACCTGGTGTGATGACATCCTTGTGCCAACCCCATCACATACACCCCATACAAATACAGGTGTATGTGATGGGGTTGGCACCTTAATTTACTTATGCGGATCAGTCATACATGTAGAGAGCAAGCAGCAGTATTGGAAGTAAAACGACACTTCATGAATTATAATTACATATTGCTTTGTTATTAGTCACTCTAATTATGTTCAATTTGCAACAATGAAAATCTATCCTGCATATCAGATATTTACATTATGATTATTTAGTTGCAAAATTACAGTCATGAAGTAGCAACAAAAATAATTTTATGGTGGGGGGTCACCACAACATGAGGAACTGTATGAAAGGGTTGCAACATTAGGAAGGTTGAGAACCACTCTCCTAAAAGGTCACAGTCTAGGAGTTTCTAAGGAACACAGTTCTGCTTCACAGCACATGGAATTGGCATGAGAAGGGACTCAGCAGAAACTGGTTTGGTGTTAGTTACATATATATATACACATACACACATATATTATGTAACACACATATATGCACATATATTATATAACTATAATATACATAGTATATCATTATATTATATATGTGATGTCAAAGTAATAGAGCACCTTTTCAATATGCTATAATGATCTTAAGATCTAAAAAAATTGTGTCAAAAAAATTGTGACAAGCTGAAAGTTACCACAGCTTTGATGCATTTACAGTTAACCTGTCTTAGTTTCTTTTATGATTATATGTATTGGTTTGCCATCTGCTATTTTACTGTTATTTTACTTCAAGTTCCCTGTAGACAGAATCCAGGTTTTCTATTTCTTTGTGTGTATATGTGCGTGTTCATGAGTGTGTATGTGTGTGTCACTTCCTCAAAGCCTGACATAAGACTCTTCAGAATAGCTCAAATATTGTTGGATTAAAAAATAGATTTAAGAGCCCATTTTTAAATAGCATGAAACAATGATGGCAACATACAAATACGCTTGATAGAACTGATATATAGTATATTATAAGATCTCTGGGTGCTACAAAATTATTTTTTATTTATGTTTTGTGAAAATTCACAAACCGAAAACCCCACACCCCACCCCTTCTCCCTGAGATCATGGAACTAGGTACACCATTGAGACCCAGTAGCTTCTCTTCCCCCAGCTCCACGACTGACCAGTGCCAGGACTTACCTCTTCCCAACCTTCCTCTGATTAGAAGGGCCCCCCAACTCAGGCATCCATTCCCATTGCCTGATGCCCCTGCATGGAGGGCAGATAGCATAGATTGTGCAGAATCTCCACACCTCTCCACTGTGTTCCCTGCAACACTTCTTCTATGTTTCTACTGCCAGATCAATGCCCTGAGAGCAGGGAGATGATTGAGTGACACCAAACCAAGGGCCCTTTCTTATAAACACATTAACATCAACTGCTGCTCTCTTCCCGTTACATAGTGGGTCAATACAACTCAATACGTGACTCTGGTAGATGACTAGATAGACACTCCACCCACCCCAGTAAACACTACCTCAAGAACTCATTCCCCCTTCCTCAGTAAGACACACTGTCATAGGTAGGATGGTTGTACCAACATGGCCAAAGAAGATAGGTAGGTTTGTCATAACAGCATAGCCGATGAACACATCTGAGATCAATTGAAGGGCAGGGCTATAAATTGCTCGGCAAGCCTTGCCTTTCTCTCTCTTGCTTTTGGATCTTTGGATCAATTGGTTGCCTTGTTTGTCCTGTGCCTCGATTTGCAAGCTA
Organism: Nesogale talazaci; assembly: GCA_004026705.1. Classification (NCBI taxonomy): domain Eukaryota; kingdom Metazoa; phylum Chordata; class Mammalia; order Afrosoricida; family Tenrecidae; genus Nesogale; species Nesogale talazaci. The sequence goes on from PVJH01030110.1 coordinate 2,805, forward strand.
CACTACCTGTGGGACACCTAATCCGTGGATGGTGTCACTGTGACTTGAGGTTCCTTCAAGCCCTGCTTTGCCACACTACTGGAATATGCATCTCTTGAGCTCGGGACTGTCGGACCCTGACATCTGGCTGACTGTTGGTGACCTGCCATGCTGTTTGCTGCTTGCAACTGGATAGCCTGAATTGCTCTACAGAGGACTACTCAGCGGCCCTCAAGACTCAGAGGACTGCCAATGCACTAACTGGATCATGTGAGTGAGGTGCACCGAGTCACTTGTACTGCTTTATAGATTAGTTAACTGTTTATTTCTTAAGTTAGATATCTATCTATATAAATATGTATTATTAGTTTCCTGCTTTGTTTCTCTAGAGAACCCTAACACACACACACACACACACACACACACACTTTCACATAAACTAACAAGTACTAACACATCTCTTAAAGTCCCCTTCCCAAGATAACAAAAATCACTCTCTTTAACCAAAAAACTATTTAGTACCTTCACTTAAACCCAGCTCTCATGCTCCTATCTCTTATTTGCATTGCTAACCCAACTCTTCCTCATTTCCACACAATATGATTCCCAGTCCCTGTCTGATTTTCCACTTCCGAACCAAAGAGCCAACACCACCACCCCCCACATATACACAACCCAGACCCTATACACCTGTGGTTCTCAACCTTCCTAATGCTGCAACCCTTTAATACAGTTCCTCATGTTGTGGTGACCTCAAGCCATAAAGTTATTTTCATTGCTACTTCATAACCATAATTTTGCTTCTCTTATGAATCAGGTGACATCTGGGAAAAGGTCATTTGACCTGCAAAGGGGTTGCGACCCACAGATTGAGAACTGCTGCTTTATACCATCTACAGCTGAATCACTATGCCTCTAAAAAACAGCCAAGAGCAGTAACCCCCCCCCAAAAAAAAAGATAAACAAAAGGCAGATCACCCAAACCTCATGGAATACACAGAAAAAGAAGTCCTAGAAATAGCAGAGAGAGGGACCCAAACCCCATCAATAAGTGAAGCAACATCCTCTTACAGAGGGGTTGCAGCGAGGAGATGAACCAGTCTAGGTACAGTGTAGCAGCAATGAAGTGTGCAACTTTCCTCTGGTTCTCTAATGTTTCCTCCCACCTACTGTCATTATCCCAATTCTGCCAGACAGATTCGGTTAGACCAGGGGATGTACAATGGAGTCAGAAACGTGGAGAATTTAGGATAGATAATCCCTTGAGACTAGTCGGGGGAGTGGTGACAGTGGGAGGGTGGAGGTAGCATGGAGTAGAAAGGGGGAACTAATTTCAGGGATGTACATATGACCTCCTCTCTGGGGTATGAACAGTGCGGGGGGAGCGTGGTGAGTGAGGTGACACATTGGACAGTGTATGATATGAAGAGGTAATAATAATTTGTAAATAATTGGGAGTTCATGGGGGAGGAGGAGGGGGAAGGGAAAATATGGGGAGTTGGAGTTTTAAAAAGTAAAAAACTAGAGGAAAGAGGGAAAGAGGAGTTTATGCTGGGGAGGGCTCAAGTAGAAAATGTTTGTAGATGAATGTGGAAACGTGTACAAGTGTGCTTAATATGAACAATGTATTCAATATTATAAGAGCTGTAAGAGCCCCCAATAAAATCTATATTTTAAAAAAAAATGCCAGAGAGAGAATACAGGAAAGTGATGTTTAGCACCATACGAGAGTTCTGGGGATCAATCCTGAAACTGAAAACAAAGGAAGAAATTGAGATACTAAAATCTCATACCCAAAAGAAACCCAGAAACTAAACAGTGTGATAACACAAATTTTAAAAAACCTTGATATAATAACTAGGCAATAGAATGGAAGAAAAAAATCAAATCAGTAAACTCAAAGACAGTCAATGCAAACTTCAGCAGATGAGAGAAGCAATCAAGCAAAAGAATCTAAAGAAAGCCTAACCCTGATGTGGGACACCATGAAGAGAAATAAAATATGTATTGTTGGAATACTGGATCTGGAAGAAATAAACACGTCTACAGATAAAGTAGGGAATCCATGAAACAAAATTCCCCCAATATCACAAGAGAAGAAACTATACCATCCAGGAAGAGAGAGAATATGAAATAGGTTAAGTCTACTCCAGAAGACATCAAGACAGATCATAATCAAATTACAGTATTCAATTTCAAGGAAATCGATAGAATCTTGAGAACAGCTCGAGAGAAAAAAAACAGTCCCCCACAAAGCTAAACAGATAAGAGTAAGTTCAGAGGTCTCCACAGAAACCTCAGAAAAAAGAAGAAAATTAAACATACATCAATCTTTGAAACAAAAAGTGCCAACGAAGAAATCCATATCCAGCAAAGCTGGGCATCAAATATGAAGGGAAAATATAAATCTTCTCAAATGAGGAAATATTGAGAGAATTAATAAAAACAAAACCAGCATTTTAAAAAATATTAACCTGATTCCTATGATCAAAAAATAATAAGTTCATAAAACAAGCAACCAAATTGATTGAAGTGGCAGAGATGTAGTTGAGACCCAAAAGCCACCTGCAAGTTAATAGGACAGTCCCTCTCAGAAGGAACTGATAAATCAGAAGGGCTGATGAATCCAGGGTGTGATATAGCACTGTAGGAAATACCTTAATTATTCTCTAGTTCTTTAATATTTCCTTCCTTTCCTGTTATGGATTTACCTCATTAATCACATTGGACTTGCATGTGTACATTTGCATAATTAAGATTATTCGATTCATCAAAGCCAACACAGATAACCCTTCAGAAATGGTAACAGGAGTAATGGTTCCCTTAAGGAATGGAAAGTGTGTGTGTGTGTGTGTGTGTGTGTGTGTGTGTGTGAGCTGAAAACAGGAAAACAATAGAAAAACTCAACAAAACAAGAAGTTGGTTCATGGAAAGGATCGGCACAATAATCCATTTGCAAATTTAACAAAGGAAAAGAAAGAGCAGAATGGGCTTCTTTCACCTTCTCCTTTTATCCCCAAGCCATTTTATTAGGAGTTAATCCAGAGATAATACAATTTCATAGTTCAATCACATCAATCAGGATTGCACAATTGTACAATTGCTACCAAAATCAGTTTCAAAACATATTCTTCCCTCTTGAATTTCTTGATAGCAGCTCCCCCTTACACCCTATCCCCTCCCCCACATACCCCCCAGGAACCCTTATTTTAGCTATTGCCTCTGTAGATTCACCCAGCCCAGGTTTCATAGACAAATAAATAAATAAGTGAATGAATGAATAGGTAAATGAATAAATAAATAAAAGTGCATAACTGAGAGTCAAGAAGGCTGCCAACAGAGACAAATCAAATGTGAAAAAAATACCACAGAAAATATTTAAAACCATATCAATCAGAAAGCATATCAAAATAGAGATCAAATGACAAGGTTTTAATTGTTCAAGTCATATTTATCATTTTAATCTACAACAATCATCTTTCTAATATTCTCTGCCTCACATCCAGTTTATTCTTACCCTTTATTATGGTTAGAGGAAAATCACTGTAGGCTTATTTCTTGTGTATATCCTGCCAATGTATTTTTCACATCAAATATCATCTATAGCCTTCACCAGAATCTCACATTTTAAGTTCTGATACTGCCTCAGAATCCTTGGATCATGGATATTGGTGCACTTCTTCCATGTGGGCAGAGTTGACATCTCACTTAGACAGCTGTTTGTTTGGAGACAAACCTTTAAGACCCCAGATGCTCTTCTGATAGCCAAGCACCATCTCATTTGTTCGCTATGCTTTGCTATCACACGAACAACTTCTGTGTTTTCTTCATGAGCACAAGTATCCAGCAAGGCCAAATGCTAAGGACTGATTGTTCTTTGAGTGCAACTAGGATTAATTGTGAGTGAAAAATCCATTCCTGAAGCAATCTTTTTTACCTGCCTCTGGTTTACCTCACAGACATCCTGGTTAATTTATGGTACAGAATCTTATTGATCATCTCCCTGAAGCATTAGGGCCCTCTGTTTATAGTGCCATTGATTAGGCCATGGTACTAATTTTTAAACATTATTGAACGAGGGCAATTGAATTATTATAGGTTAAACATATCTCAAAACATGGATTATTGACTTGTACAAATTAAATCCTTGTGTGACTGGACGCTATTTGCACAAACAATGGGAGTTTGTGGTCAGATGAGACTTAAAACACGATTCCCTGATAACATCAGTCACAGGTCTTCCACAACAATACATAGCTTAATAAAGTAAGTAGGACTTTTATAGTAGTATGGAAATAGTCCACCTGTGTATAGTTCAATACTCTTTGTACAATTGTCTTCTTCACACACCACATCGGTTCAGTCTTAAGTCTTCATGTTACAGATATTTCTGAGAAGATCCCGGCTCATCAAGTGGGTTCTCAGAGGATCTCTCTGACGTGACCAGTGGAGCATGTTACGCTCCTTGAAGAACCAGCATTCAATGTCCCAGTGCTCTATGGCACATGATATGGGTCCCAAGCAGGAAGAAAACATTTTGAAACCGATTGTGGTTGTGATTGTCCAACGCTGTTTGATATGACTAAACTGTGGAATAATGTGATGTCTGGATTCACTGCTCACGACAATTTTTAAGAGGGAGGCCTTTGATGAGATGGATTGATTCCGTGGGCACAAGGGGCTCAAATAGAAGAACAATCTGAGGGTGGCACTAGACCGGGCAGTGCTTAGTTCTGCTGTACATGGGGTCACTATCACTTGGGACCAACTCAGCAGGACCTAACAACAACAACAACAACAACAACGACATGGTGAGTTTATACTTAGAGTAAGTATTGCCTGGTCCTGTACCATCTTCTATGACCAAACAAAATGTTTTTAGTTCAACGCTACCTGCTGTTCCTTGAGAAAAAGATGAAGCGTTCTGCTTCCATAAAGGTTTCCAACCTTTAGAACCTAAAAGAGTAGCCCTAGTGTGTGCTGTAAAGTTGTTATGAATCGGGAGAGGCCAGTCCCTGAGAAGGACGTCATGTAGAGGGGCAGTGTGAAAAAAGATCCCCACAAGCGCGACTGATACTGTGGCCGTATTGATGGGCTCAAACGTAAGAACAACTGTGAGAGACCAGGCAGTGTTTCATTCTGGTGCCCACAGGATGGCTAAGAGTCAGGACCATTTGAAGAGAACCTGTGTCAGTCTGCATTGACTAGAGAAACAAATTCATAGACATCCCCATGTGTGGAAGAGAGAACATTATATTAAAGAGTAATTGTATATTAAGAAAACATCCCATCCCAGTCCAGTTCAAGACTGTAAGTCAAATATTAGCCCATATGTCTGATACCAGTTTTTAATCATTTCTCTTCAGGCTCACACAACACATGCAATGATGCCAAATGCAGGAAGATCACAGGCCAGTGAGTGGGAAGCCTTATAGATCCTGTGGCAGTAGATTAGAAGTATCAGTCTGGCACAGCTCTCCACATGACTGCTCTCACCCAGGGTCTGGCTCCATCAGCAAAGCTCCATTTGACTTGTCAGCAGGAAGATGAAGACAGAAGTTCCCAGAATCCTCAGGAAATGTCATGCCCACACAGAGGCTTCATTAGCTATGACCTTGACTAACAGGGGAGGCCCCACCCCTTCCTTCAGTTGACTGTAGATTATGTACCTTATACAGAAATTAACTCCAACAACCACCAGAAATGAGATCAATCATCTTAATATATGAGCTGAAAATCAGGTTCTTCCCTGAGCACAACACCATAACAATAAAATAACTGTAGAGTATTAGTGTTTAAGTGTTCTCCTATTGCTTTGCAAATATTTGCATAACAGAGTCTGAATTTATTTACATAAAAGCAGTCTGAATTGGATAAACATTGAATTCCTTTCCAATATTTTAGAATCTAGGCTGTACATTCTCTGAAACCTAGGCATTGGCATAATCGAGTTTAATTGATGTAATATCTTGATTTTGTTAAGTGAAACCTCATGAAATATTCCATCCTATAGCCCTACTGGTATACCTAGTGCCCAGATTTTGGTCTCTCATACTGTTCTCCACTAAAAGGATCAGGGATCCAGTAATCAGCGTGGGATTACTGAATTCAGAACTTGGGCAAGAATTGCCTAAGATGGTCCAGGAGCAGCTTACTATGCAAAAAAAATTAGAAAATGTTCAAAGGAATGATAATAATTAAAGAAGTATACTACACAGCCAGAGGAGTTCCATTGGCTGCATCTGGGCCAATTTAAGTACAAAATAATTAATTACAACAATGGATTAAAATTCAATCAGAAAAGTTAGGATTTGTGGGTTGAGATCAACAATAGGAAGATCAATCAAACAATAAGAGAGGCAAGAGTCTACTTCCTTACATTATGAAGTAAGGTGTTAGCTGATAAATATGCAGTGAGCATAGCAGTTAGAAAACTAGCATTTGCAATCATCGGATGGGATCAAGGGGAAAAATCATGAGTGGATTTTATACTCAAGGAGATATATTTATGAGAAATACGACACTTGTGCTATTTTAACTACCTTCCCATAAATGGTTTATTAATTGCAAGGGAGAAATCATAACCATAAAGCAACATTTTGACTAGCTGATCAAATTTAACATCACCAACAAGGAAAAGATAAAAGAACAGTTACATGAGATATGCGTCGAAGGCCGTAATATCACCTGTGAACTATTCTGGGCAAGAATAAGTTATATGTATCCAGTCATAAGTTAGCATCAAGTAAATATGTATGTTTAATATGATACATACATACAGTGAAGAAAGTACTTCTTGTTCTTTGGTGCTATTCAATTGGATTCAAGTCAAGTAACTTGACAGCAAAATGGCCTGGCACCCTCATATTCAGGCTGATGAGAAATTTCGCAGCACTATGAGTGGGGCGGGGATATGAGTGCCATCACACAGTTCCACTCCATAGCCACCCCTGCACACCAGATCGAAACGCGGAGTCAGGCCGGCATCACCCTCACAACTGTTCCAGTGTTGGAGCCCACGGCTGCAGCCAGTGTTTCCCTATTGCCCAATATGATGAATGCAATTGACTTCATTAGAGTAAAAGCGATGTATGAAGCCCCAATAAAATGATGTGATAAATTTAAAAAACTGGAAAAAAAAAAGTTGACACCTGACAGATGTTGAACTAGGGAATGTTTCGTTGTCTAGCTTTGACAGTAATAAAACAAAAAGGTAAATAATTAATGCCAATGAAGAACATTCCAAAAAAGGAAAGGAATCATTGTTCTTTGTAAGAGTGGCAGTACCATAAAAGACAAAGAGAAATGATGGGAAATTCTCAGAGTAATAAAGGCCGTAGGGCTGTGGCAAATCCCATCGGGAGAGGGATCGGTGGCTAAAATGGAAGCAAGAGATAGAGAAAAGGATGTGATGTTAAATTTACTGCAGTTGTTAACTGAACCACAGATATTTATTAGAACACTCCTATTTAAAAGCAATATCCCCAAATGTTTAGGGGTAAAAGCTGTGGTACGTATGTCATTGTTGTTAGGGGGCCTGGAGATGGTTCCAGCCCAGAGCAATGCTCAGCAGAGCAGAAGGAAACATGGGCCCCAGTGGTGCATCAGCCTCCCCATTGTTCCTGTGCCGTGGCCGTTGACGCAGTCACTGTGTCCATCCATTTCTGGGACGGCCTCCCTTCTTTTGGCTCCCCATCTACTTTACCAAGCCCAAAATGACTAAAGTTTCTGAGACAGTGTCTCCATATCTTTGCCTCTGACTGTACTTCTTCCAAGACAGATCTGTTTGTCCTGCTGTGTGTCTATGGTAGTTTCAAGATATAGTATGCATAAATATGATCCATACAGCTTACGCTAAAATGGCTTGAAATACATGTTTGTGTGTATGAGAATGTTTGTTAGAAGAGAAAAATGAAGAAAGATGAAAAATCATGCAGCAAGTTAAGCATAGCAATAAATCTGGGTAAAAAAAGAGCATACTATTTGAATTCCTTTTATTCTTAAAAATTTTCTGAAAATTTAAAGTTATTTCCAAATTAATATTTTTTTTTCAAAACAAGTTCTAATGAAGCAACATATATCAAAGAAAACCATTCCCATACCCACTGGCAAATGTGCCCCAACATGTAATGGAGTATGTCTTCAACCATTATGGGGCAAATTAGGAATTATTGTGTGCCCACGTTCCAGGTGAATTTAATTCCGATGAATGCAGTAGGCCTTCATGGTGGTTAACTAAACTGCCTTCAAATCAAAGGCCGTGTGGCATAGGTCATGGGATTGGGCTCACTGTGAAAAGCCTCCTTCTTCAGTCCCTGGGTGATACCCGACACACTCAGACACTAACTGTGGAGGCAGGAGTACAGCAGATAAGCAAAAAGTCACACAGTGGTTCCTTTGCATTTGGCCCAGTCGCCAGGTTTTAAAAAGACAAGCAGGCTGCCCTGCCTGGAGGGTAAAATGCTTAAATGTCAGAGCAGCATTGTTAGGATATCTCTCTATGCACAGGCACTCTCATGTGTTCCAAAAGAATAGAGTACATTTCATGAAGGGAAATGAGAAGAAAAGGCCGTATCCTTTTTACATTCCCTGAAGACACGAAAAAAATCTTTTAACGATTTAAATGTTGTTGACTTCATTGACCTGTGGATTGTGCCTGTCTCAAACGGAGGGAAAATATACAACGTGTTTTATGTATTTCCCATCTAAGGGCACAACAGGAAGGCCAATCGGCATTAGTCTTCATTTTCAAAGGTGGCATAGCCACCTTCCAGTAAACTTCAGTACACCCTGTAAAGCCCTGCTGTCGAGTTGATCCCTTCTCACAGGGACCCTACAAGGCAAAGCAAAACCGCTCCAATGCGTTTCACAGGCTGAGGTCTCTTCAGAAGCAGACTGTCACATCTTCCTCCCTCGGATCAGTGAGTGGACTCAAACTGAGCAGTTATGCATGGTATGAGACAATGGCACAATCTCCTGACAGGTGGGGGAGGGGCCACAGGGAAGGGCTGCGTCACCAGGGTGCAGTAAAGCATGAATGAACACACTATGTTTCTCCGGTTCCTGGAGGCTTCCTCATCCCTTATAAACATGACCCAGTGCTGCCTTACACATTCTCAAATATGGCCTATTTTGAAAGGTTAATGAAAGCTATTTTCCATTAAAAAAGCTTACCAAATAAGTGCTCTCTCTCTATCTCTCACACACACAATTGTTTCATTTTCTTTTCTTTTTTTAAAATCTAAGTGTAGTGAGTTACATGTTTGGCTGTTAACTGAAAGCAATTCAAAACCCGTTGCTCTGCAAGTGAAAGGTGAAGCTCCCTCCTCCCATACAAACTTGGTCTCAGAAACTCACACGGACCATTCTCTCTCTCCTCTAGGGTCTCTGAGATTTGGAATGGACTCAATGACCATGACCTTTTTTGCTGTTGGGTGGGGGAGGGGGCCTTACTGTTTGCTTTTTAAAAGTGTATTCCCTACACAAATAAAGTTATGCTGTGGAAATTGTCAGACGAATGCATTGTTTTTCAGCAACAATTTATTCTTTGTATTAACTCAATAAATTGAGAATCTTTGGATAACACCAAAAGAAGTTGTTCAAACTTAGGTGGAAGAAACTTGGGAAAGTTTTCCATGGCTGAGAGTTGATATTTTCATAAAAGAGAAAACAAAACTCATTGCCATGGAGTTGACTCACAGCAAGCCCAGATAGGGTTTATAAGACAGTCTCCTCTTCCTCCTGAGGAAGTTTGAACCACAGACTTTTCGGTCGGAAGTCCAACTTTCTATCACAAAAGAAAAGAAATGAATCCTGCTAACAGAAAGACTCTCTCCGTGGTACAATAAGCACTCGAGAACTAGCCACAAGGTTGGTGGTTCAAATCCACTCAGAAGAATCTTGGAAAGCAAGCCTAGTTCTGACAGGAATAGCCTTGAAAATCCTGAAGCGCACATGTGAGGTCATTCTGAGTTGGAGTTAACTCGACCTACACCAACCAACGACCCTCAGGGAATTCCGAATGCTAGCTCGGATCTAGCTGTGCAGCACCACTGCACAAACAACTGCATGTCGTGGTTTCTGAGGGATATCTGGCAGTCTGAAGCCCTTAGTTTAAACAGCACGTCTGTTTCTTCATCATTCTCTGTTTCTTTTTAATGAGAAGAGGTCAGTTTGACCAGTCCAATAAAGCAGAAGAGAGAAGGCAGAAATATCAGGTCTTAAATTGCCATCCTTTCTCTGCCAATATATTTTTTTAACATGGCGAGTCACTTAATTTCTTTAGGATTGTTTGCTCAAAATTAAAACTCGTATAGCATAAACTATACATATTAATTGAAGCAGCCCATGAACCCCTTTACCTTCAAGCTGATTCCAACTCAGTGTTCTATGGGCAGCGTGGCCCAGCCCCACAGGGTTTTCAAGGCTTTACCTGTTTACAGACACAGACTGACACGTCTTTCTCCCCCGAAGAGTTGTCAGTGGGTTTGAACCATTGACTTTTAAGGCACCTGAACAAAGTAACCATTGAGCCACTAAGGATCCTTGAGGCCTCGCAGAGGAGTCTTTTTTCATATCATTGAACCATCCTAAGAAATGGAGTTCTCTGAGTCAGAGTTCCCGAATTTGTAGGTGGCTTTCTTTTAGCAATTTGCTTTGTCTCATTGAGTCTCATTTTCTCAGTTTGTAAAGGAAAGAAAATATAAATCGGGGCCATTCTATGTTTCCTAGCTTCTATGGATGAGCAAAAGGAGGTCCCTGGGCAAGGTGGAGTAAGACAACAAGGGGACAGTATAAGAACAGAGATCCATGGGTCTTGGAGCAAAGGCCCTGTATTCTGTTCCTGGGCAGACCATTGTGAAGTTAGAAGAAATGCTATCGGGCAGAGCTTTTAAGAAGATAGGCTACCAACAACTTCACAGAATCCCACACATTAGTCATTAGTGCAACTTAGAAACATCCGAAAGATTTACACACTGTAGAACCCAATGGAAGATGGCAAAGAGAGCTGTTCAATCTGACAAGGGCTATGAGGCCAAGGCCTACTTTGTCGTCTGTTCTTAGTCCGGACCTTCCTCTACAACCTGTTCACTTTGGGTGACCTTGCTGGCATTTGAAAGACCAGTGACAAGGCTTCCAGCATCACAGGAACACACCAGCCACCACAGCACGGCAAACTAACAGACAAGTGGGGGTCCTAGAAATTCTTTTTCACCATTCAATTGCTTTAATCCAATCAAACTAGACTCACTGTCATTGAGTTCCAGCGACCCCACTGTGGGTTTCTGAGACCATAACTGTAGCAGTTTTGTTGGGTTTTTTTAAATATGTGTTTCTCTCTCAATTTTACATATATATATATCATTTTATCAGGGGCTCATACAACTCCCATCATGATCCACACATACATCAATTGTTTACAGGCCCCATTTGCACACTTGTTGCCATCATCATGCTCAACACATCCTCCCTTCGCTTAGGCCCCAAGTACCAGCTCCCCATATTTCCCTTCTCTCCTCCACGAACCCTTAATAATTTACAAAATGTTATTACTTTTTGATATCGTACACTGTCGAATGTGTCCCTTCCTTGTTGTCTGTACCCCAGAGAGGAGGTTATAGGTAGATCCCTGATATCAGTCCCCCCTTTCTATGCCACCATCCCTCCACCCTCCCAGTATCACCACTCCCACCACGAGCCCTGAGGGATCATCTGTCTTAAATTCCCCAAATTGCAGTGTACATCCCCTGATCTAGCCGGATCTATCTGGAAGAATTGTTTAGGGGAGTAGAAAGCTCAGTCTTTCTCCCAAGGACCTGCTGGTGGTTTCAAATTGCTGACTGTGAAGAGCACAGCCCCGCTGGCCTCCACTACCCCCTGAGTCCTCGCAAGTATCCATTGTTAATCCCTGTCCAGTGGATCACAGCCCACAATGAACGAAGTGTGAAGGTCTGTCTGGATGAACGGAACTGCGAACTTTCTTGCTAGAAATTGTGTGCTTACTTGTTGACCCCACCCAGGGACTCCCCAGTTCATACAAAACTCTAAAGAGTTATTTACTCTCTCATATGGAAAAAAAAAAACTTCAAGAATTCAAAGAAATGTTACAAAAAGCCAGTATATGAAGAGTAAATGAGGTTCTTACAAGAGCCCTACTAGATGGATTGCATCATTTAGAACAAATCCAGCTTTTCTTTGCCTATCAACCAATCTTTTCTCCTAGATTTAACTCAGGTGTATTTAGTTCTTAGAATGTTTGCTTCCTGGAAAATGAAAAAATTCTAAGAGGTAATTTCAGAAATTGCCTGTCTGATATTGTTATTTCATAACTCCAAGCCAGTTTTAATATTCCTTTAAAGAACAATGCCATAATGCCATTAGCATTGTACTTAGCAAATAATAAATCCCAAAACTGGGTATCAAAAGCACCTTAAGTCGTCACCCTGTACAGCACGAAGGGTGGTGATCCAGGTTCTTTATTATGGATCGCAGTAAAAGCTCTTGCCAAATAGCACAATCCAGTTATTCCTTCCATTTGTAAATAAGGAGAAAGAGAGCACCATCAAAAGGGAGCTGAAGGAATTTTTTATTCTTCAGAAAATGCTGCTAGTTTTTAGTTTTTCCTCCTGAGGTGCAAATTGATTTCCTCTCTAAATCTTTCAGCCACTTATCCATGATTTCTTCATGATTGGAAAAGTGAAAATATAGCCACTAGCTGCGTTCCCTGCCTTCCAGGAAACGTCTTGGAACACTGATGGAACTGATAAAGGGCGATTTTAAGGACCTCAAAGCTACTCAAGAAACTAACGAGGTCCATTAGACTTTCTGTCATGCATACGATGGGAAAAAATATACCACCATCAAATCTTCGTGATTGTCCTGCGGGGACAGCAGCAGGTATTGTGTGAGAGAGGTTTTCCGAAGGTGATTCCACGTGGGTGTTTATGCTCTGCTGGCGAGTGGGAGTTTCAGGGACGGCGTCCTAACAGAGGGGGCTTTGTGATAGGCTATCAGTGACAAACAAGACCGACAACGTACGGCCCAGTGGTTTGACAAGAAGGAGAAGCTCGACAAAGGAAGAATGACCTGCTTCGGTTTCTTGTTTCAGTCTAACATTTACTTCCTCACACAAAGATCAGCTTGGTGCGTTGGCATCCAAAACCCCACTCATTTTTTTTTTTTTTTACAGAGTGATGGGAGTCAAGTTGAAATATTTGAGGTAGATTTCTTAACTTTTATCCACTTTGAAAGGTTTTTAAATCTACAGATGTTGGGCAAAGCTAAGGCAGATAAAAAGAAACATGCTCCCCATGTAATGTTTTATTTATATGCATCTGGGGAGGGCGTGTATGCGTGTGCTCGTGTGTTCGTCCCATAGCCCTAGTGGCATATATAAATGCACACCTGGTAGGTAATAGGTTTGGGGGTTCTAAAAATACAGTTGTTGTCCAGTCTCTTCCCACTCATAGAGCCCCCTTGTGTTTCAGAAGAAAACTGCACGCCATAAGGTTTTAGAGGATTGTAATCTTTTGAAAGATCATCAAATCTTTCTTCCTAGTTTCCTCTGGATTGATTTGAACCACCAAATTTTTAGTTAATAGTCAAGTATGTAACATCCTACACCACTCAATGATGACTCCTTTTTTTATTAAAAAAGATTACATTTTATATCACAATAATTCTCATAATTACATAAAAATATTTACTCAGTGCCTACTATTCAATATTCTACTGAGTCTTGCTGAGAAAGGAAAGTAGGAAGATGACCAACACGTGGTAAGACAATGTGCCTTCTGGTAAGTAAAGTGACATTAGTAGCCCAATTGGAGGAAGGATCTACTGCAGCAATGCCACGTTCCCTAGCAAGATGTTCCCACCTTTCTCTCAAAGTCCTTGATTCACCATTACCATGAGAACATTCTCATTTATAACACATGAGGTCACCTCTAATCTGCAAAATTTCGATGTGAGAAAAGTCACTAGAGTTATGCTTTTGTGTTTTTAAGGCACTTTTCAGAGAATGGACGTACTTAACAGTTTGGACAGAACCTAATATGAAGTTCTAGGACTGGCCCTTAGCTTTCAAAGTTAAAAAAACAACAACAGCATGTGATCAGCCTTTCCTCTTTTCCTTAATTTCTCCCTTCAATTATTCTGACTTATTTTATACTCAAAAGAGTAAAAATCTAAATAAAGTCAGTATATTTTAGCCACATTCTTTATGGCAGGCAAGAAGCAAGTATCTTAGACAATGTGTCTCTCTCAACACAGCCCTCTAACATCAATATTCTTTATCTTTATACGGATGGGAAAACTAAGACTCAGCAATGTCTTACAATTAGAACTTATTTAAATTTGAATCTGTTGAAATATTATATTCTCTGTGCAGGGCACTGACACTCTGTCAGAATGGCCCCTTCCATTTTACAGAGTCTATAAAAGAATTCAGAAAGAGAGCAGATATTTTGGGAAAACCTCAAGTCATTTACACTTTTATTATAAAGATATGTTAAAGCATCACTTTTCTATAAAGCAATCCTTTGACCCACCAATCAAATATTTTACATCAAGACTTACACACATTGCCAAAGTTAATTGTGAGGTTGGTTAATAAGCTATGGTACAGTATTATATTTATAGAAAAATCAAGTAAGTGGACTTCAGCAAGGGTAATGTAGCTGAGAGGAAGTACTGAAATCCAAATGAAGGTTGAGGATGATAGAGGCAAGAGAAGAAAGTAAAAGGAAATAGAGGAAAGAACTAGGAGGTAAAGGACATTTATAGAGGTATAAATATAGGCATGTACATATATAAATATATTTATGATATGGAGGTAGCAAATCTATATGCATATATTTATAGGTGTAGTTCTAAGGTTGCAGATGGACCTTGGGCCTCCATTCAAGTACTCCCTCAATTGAAGAACACTTTGTTCTATTAAACTGGCATTCCATGATGCTCAACTGCCCAATATAATCACTGAAGACAAAGAGGGTGCTTAAGCAAAAGTGATAAAGAAAGCTGATGGTGACCAACTACCAAAAGCTATAGCATCTGGGGTCTTAAGGGCTTGAAGATAAACAAGTGACCATCTGGCTGAGACGCAACCAATCCCAAATGGAAGAAGCACACCATCCTGTGTGGTCACGAGGTGCCCAAGGGATAAGGTCTCAAGCATCAAAAAGAAAAAAACCATATCACTGTGTGCTCAACTTCCCAATACAATCGCTGAGGACAGGTGGAAGCATGAGAAAGAGTGGTTAAGAAAGCTGATGGCATCCAGCTATCAAAAGATATAAGCATCTGGGGTCTTAAAGGCTTGAAGGTGAACAAGCGGTCCTCTAGCTCAGGACAGCAAAGCCAACTATGGGAGAAGCAGCTGATGATCACATATGTCCCCTTACAGAAGGGTTGTGGGGAGGAGATGAGCCCATTAGGGTGCAGTGCAACAACGATGAAATAACTTCCCTCTAGTTCTTAAATGCTTCCTCCTCCCAACTATCATGATACAAATTCTACCTTACAAATGCAGCTACATTTGAAGAGGTACACTGGTACAGATAGAACTGGAAATACAGGGAATTCAGGACAGGTGAACCCCTATGGACCAGTATTAAGAGGAGAGATACCAGGAGAGTGGAGGGAAAGTGGGGAAGAAAGGGAGAACGGATTACAAGGAGCTAATTATAACCTCCTACCTTGAGTATGGACAGAAGAGTGGGCAAAGGGAGACATTTGGCAGTGTAAGATATGACAAAATAATGATAATTTATAAATTATCAAGGGTTCATGAGGATGAGGAGGGAGGGGAACAGATGAGCTGATGTCAAGGGCTCAAGTAGAAAGCAAATGTTTTGAGAATGTTGATGGCAGCAGGTATACACAGATGCTTGACACAATGTATTATTTATGGATTGTGATAACCATTGGATGAGCCCCCAATAGAACAATTCATTAAGTTTTAAAAATTGAGCAAGCAAGGCATGTTATTTTTGTTAAGTGCCATTGAATCAGTTCCAATGCATACTGAGCCTATGTGCAAGAGAATATCATCCTACCTTGCCCTGACCATCTACATCATCACTGCTCTCTGTGAGCCCATTGCTGTGTGGGTCACTCCTGTGGGACACTGAGTCGGTCAATGCCTCTCACTGAGGCTCTCTCTCTTTGTTACCAACCCACTACCTTAACCAGCATGGTGGTCCCCTCTTAATACTATGTACAAAAGAATAGGAAATAAATTCCTTTCCATCCTCACTTGAAGAAGCATTCTGGCTGTACTTCTTCCAAACAATTTTATTCCTTCTCTGGGCAGTGATTGGTATATTTGATATTCTTTGTTAACACCATTATTATTGGCATCAATTCTTCTTTGGTCTTTCTTATTAATAGTCTTTACTTTGAATCTGTCAGAGTTGAAAAGACCCTGGTTTGGGTCAGGCACCACTTATTCCTTAACGTGGCATCTTTTCACATGAATACTTCATAGGGGTGGTTGGCAACAGATTTTCCCAATGCAATACATGGCTTGATTTCTTGTAGCTCTGTGGACATTGGTTGTGGGTCTAAGTGAAAAAGCATCCTTGACAACTTCAGCAATATTTTCTATGTATCATGATATTGCTTTTTGGCCCATTTATGAAGAAGATTTTATCTACACTGAGATATGACCCATATTGAAAGCCATAGTCTTTTACATCCATCATTAAGTGCTTCAAGTACTCTTCACTTTCAGCAATAAGGTTGTGTTACCTGGTTATTAATGAATCTTCCTCTAATCCTATGCCTTGTGCTTTTCCAGACAGTGCAGCTTCTGATATTATTTGTTCAGCATGCAGTTTGAATAATTATAGTGAAATGATATAACCCTGATATACAACTTTCCTATAATAGCATATCCCCTTAAAAACAAGGGTGTTATTTTGAGGACTAAAGTGCATCGTATTTTCCATTGCCTCATGTGCATTGAAAGTTAGACATTGAGTAGGGGAAACCAAAGAAGAATGGATTCATTTGAATTGCTATGCTGGTGAAGACTATTGAAAGTACAGCCAGAGAGCTCCTAAGAGCAAGCCTAGCAAGAATTGTCTTACCTGCTGTGGACAGAGTGTCAGGAGAGACCCCTCCCTGAGGATGGCTCTCCTGCTTGGTAAAGGGGAAAGGCAGCAAAGGAAGGGAAGGCCCTTCCTGAGATGGCTTAACACAGTGGCCGCAACTCTGAGCTGAAACATTGGGAGAGTGGCACAGGACTAGGCAGTGTTTCACTCTGTCGGGTGTGGTCGCTCAGCACACCGAACGACAACCACCTCCCTTGCTCTGTTCAAACAATTGCCTGTTGGTCTAGGTAAAGATGGTGCGTGGGCATAATTAAGTGGTGTGGGATTCCAATTTGTCACCATGCCATGCATAATTCGGTATGATCCACGCAGTCAAATGCTTTTGCATAGTCAGTCAGACACAAGTGAACATCTCTCTGCTCATCTCTGTTTGCGGCCAAGCAACATCTTGTTTCAGCAAGGACATCCTTCACTCCACATTCTCTTTTGAATCGGGATTTTATTTCTGACATTTCCCTTTTGACGCTTCAAACCCTTTCTCGTTGTCGTCAGTAAAATTTTTTTGGGGGGGTGTCATAAATAATAGTGTGAGGTAATGTCTGCATCCTAATGGTCACCTTTCTTTGGGGTGGCTACAAATATAGATCTGTTGCAGGTTTTCCAAATGTCTTAGGATTGACTAGTGAAAATTCCCAGACTTGCACCCTTTTGTTGTAACACCTCAAGTGATATTGTGACAACACCTGGAGCCTTGCTTTTTGCCAATGCCTTCTGTGTTAGTCTGGGTAGACTAGAGAAACAAACTCAGAGGCATGCAGAGGATATAAGCATACGGTTTATATATAAGAGGAATAGGACATTAAGAAAGCATGCCGACACAGTCCAGTACAAAGTCACAAGTCCAATATTAGCCCATGTGCCCAATACCAGTCTATAATGTCTCTTTCCGACTCACGAAGTCACAGGCCAGTGGGTTCAGAGGCTGGGCACTGGCAGGGTTCCCCTCGTGGCTCCTCGCTTCCAAAGCCCAGGGTCCATCAACAGCATCCAGTGGTGGCAGAAGCAACTCAGCATTGGCAGGGGTCTCCAGGTGGCTTCTCCAACTTCAGAGGTCTGGTTCCCTCAGTGCAAGGCTGTGTGTCTTCTCCTCTGGCTCCTCCATCTCCTCGGACACTGCCATCTTGTCTTATCCATAGTTTGTTGTCTCTGAGACTAACTCCCAACAACTGGGGAGATAGCGTCTCATCTTCACAAAGGAAATATCACAAGATTTCCCAGAAGTCTCCGGAGAAATCCATGCCCACATAGAGGCCTCAATGGCTACTCAATGTCTATCTCCAGATTAACAGGCTAGACTCTGCCCCTACATCTCAATCATGAAATTAACATAAGCACATGACCGCCACACCTTCTGTGAAGAATTCTTTCTTCAATACCATCTGTTCCATATCTCTCTTCTACCCTACCACGCTACTTATTTAAGATTTCTTGGATTATAGGCATTTTACATTAGTGTTGATCAGTATTTTTGTTGCAGTGGCTGACTCAGTATTGAACACGCTTATTAACTCAGTCCATAGCTTTTACCTTAAGGTTCTCTCTTGGTGTTCTTCAGCACTATGCACGATGACATATATCCATTCCTCTATCTCAATGTCATTTAGAATATGTTACCACCCATCAGAGTTGGGTTTGTGTCAAGTTGGCCACATCAGGATTCTCAGTGGTGTGGCAGTTATACAATATTATGCAACACAATGCAAACAACTCTACAATGTCATCTGTTGTGAATAGCCAATCAGTTGTCAGAAGGTTAAGGTGGAGCTGTTGTGGGTGCTATGTAGTCAGTTCCAACATTTAGAAATCATATGCACAACAGAATGAGACGCTGCCCTGGCCAGAGTCATCCTCACATTTGTTTCTAGGCCTGAACCCATGGGTGGGTATCAATCCATATCGTTCAGGGTCTTCCTCTTTTTCCCTTCTCCTTTATTTTCTGAGGATTGATTTTACCTGTCTAAAGGTCCAAAGGAAGTGAGGCACTTCGTTGTAATAACTTGACCTTCTTTGATACTCCCTTCCTGATATAATCACTAAATATTGAATGTGTGTATATTAAGAAATTGTGGTGAAGAAAGTGGATGGTGCCTGAATATTAAAAATATATAGCATTTGAGATCTTAAAGGCTTGAAGTTAAGCAAACAGCCATCTAGCAAGGAAGCAAATAAGCTCACATGGGAAAAGCATACCAGCTGTGTGATGATGGGGTGTCAATGAGATCAGGAATCCACAGATCCCAAACAATTATATTGATGTCAAAGAGGAGTGTTGGACTGAAGACCAAAAGCCCATCTGTAGACAATTGAATATTTCCCCTACAGAAGGGTTACAAAGAAGGGACAATTCAACCAGGGTGCAGAATAGCACTGATGAAACACACATCATTACTCTAGTTTTTGAATGCTTCCTCCCTCCAAATACCATGACCCAGTTCCACCTTATAAATCCAACTAGACAGGAGTACACACATTGCTACAATTAAGAGCTTTCAACACATAGAAGTCAACACAGATAAAACAGTAGTGGGAGTAGCGATGTCATGAGGGTAGGGGGATGGACACAGGATGGGGAAGGGGGAGACTAGGGGAAACTATTACAAGGTTAGATATAGAGCCCATCACCTTCCCAAGGGGGATGAACAACAGAAAAGTGGGTGAAGGGAGACAATGGACAGTGTAAGAAACAAAGTAACAACAATAATATATTATTGATCAAGGATTCACAAGGATCAGAGGGTAGGGGAGAGAAGAGGGGGGAAAGGAACTGATACCAAGGACTCAAGTAGACAGAAAATGTTTTGGAAATGTTGACAGCAACATATATACAGGTGTGCTTAATACAATTGAATGACTCCCCCAATAAATTGATTAATAATAAAAAATAAAATGAAAATTTTAAGTGAGACAAAAGCCTCACTATTCTTACCTTTAAGGAGCATTCTGGCCTCACATCTTCCAAGACAGGTTTATTTGTTCTTTTGGCAACAATAGTTTCACTAGTCTTTGCCAGCACCATAATTCAAACGCATCAATTCTTCTTCAGTCTCTTCTTTATTTTTTCAGACTTTTTTATTAATGTCTAACTTTCACATGCATATGAGAACATTGAAAATACCACATATTGTGTCAGGCATACTTTATCTCTCAAAGTAACCTTCATTTCAATACCCTAAATAGGTTTTGTGCAGCTGGTTTATCCATCATTTGATTCCTTGACGGCTGCTTCCATGCGCGTTCATTGTGATTCCAAACAAGGCAAAATCCTTGAACTTTTTCAAGGTTGAATCCTTCAACCTTTTCTCCATTTATTAAGATGCTACTTATTGATCCTGTTGTGAGAACTGTGGTCTTCTACACCCTGGGTTGTAAATCATACTGAAGGTGGCATCCCTTGATCTTCATCAGTAAATGTCTCAACACCTGCTCACTGTCAGCAAACAAGGTTGCGTCAGCTGCATGTCACATGCTGTTCATAAGCCTTTCCACAATCCTGAACTGCACTCTTCATCATATAACTCACCTTCTCTGGTGATTCAATTAGCACACAGTATGGTCGGAGGACACAACCCTAACAAACACCTTTCCTGATTTGAAACCAGACAGTCTTCCTTTGTTCTATTTACACACCTGCTTCTCAATCTTTGAACAAGTGCCACATGAGCACAATGAGGTGTTCTGAAATTCTTCTTCTTATGGCTATCCATAGTTTTGTCTTGTTTTTATGATCCATACAGTTGAATGCCTTGGTATAGAGAAAAACACACAAAAAAACATATTGATAGTATTCTCTTTTTCTAGTCAAGATCTGTCTGACATACTAGTGATTCGCCTGATTCTATCTACATGCTCTTCTGAATCTGGCCTGAACCTCTGGAATTTTCCTATCAATGTACTGTTGCAACTTCTGTTTCATGATCTTCAGCAAAATTTTACTTGCATGTGATATTAATGATATTTTTCTATAATTTGAGCACTCTGTTAGTTCACCTTTCTTCGGAATTGGTACAAACATGGATCTCTTCCAGTCAATTGGCCAAGTAGCTGTCTTCCAAATATCTGGGCATAGATGAGTACAACCTCTTTCCTAACTTCAGAGCCCTGTTGCAAATCAAAGGATGTTTCTTCAGGGGAGTGGCCTGATTCCTATACAAGTGGACACTGTGAGGAAGCTTCCTTGCTTGTCATGCTGGATGTGGATCACTTGAGCCAACGGTCCACCATCTATGTCTTGTCATCTGAACTCATTGCACTAAACAGCCCCCAGCCTGACCTGCCAACTTTGGAATCACCCACCTCTGCATCCACCAGTGTGAGGCCTTCCTGCTTCTAGATTTAGGTCCTGCCTCCTAGTTGTTGTTATATTTGAGCCCATGGCTTCAGTCACTGTGTCAATCCATCCTGTCTAGAGAATCCAGCTTAACATACCACCCTAAAACACTTTTGTTCCCATCCTTCGTACATCCCTCTGAGCCCATGGACCTACCAACCTTTACAAAATGTAATCATATAGTATGTATTTTTTCCAGGCTTACCTCTTAGCAGCAATCATTTGTCTTTGCATGACTTGTTACATCATTCTTTTTGTCACTCTAAATTTCATTTTCTAAACAACAACAAAAATTTGTAACCTCAATGTGCCAGGTCCTGTGGTACGTGCTGATGATACCAAGGTGAGTAGAAGTTATTTATTAACCAAGAGCCTCGTTTCACCTAGGATTAAGAGTAAGGCACATAAACAAACAAGCAAGCGAACATTTTATGCTATAAAATTTTATAGTCATCATAAGAGGAGTTCGTAAAAGCACAAAGAAGGGAAGAGCTCTATTTCACTCCTGATATAAAAGGGATTTTGTGTCGGAGTTTAAAGACGAGAGAAAGCCACAGGAGAGCCCTGGGAATCAGGCTGGGAAGTTTAAGTGGAGCAGTGGGCTATGTTTTTAGGAGAGCAAGAAAGTCATCCAGAAACTGAAACAGAGACACAGAAATGCTAATCTATAAAGTCACATCTAGAGCTCCTTCCTGTTGCTGTCCAATGGTCACCTCATCCGAGGCTCGCCCAGAACTCCCTAGAGCACAGCAGGCACCTCCTTCCCCCCCACCCCCTTTTCTCCTTTCCCTATCCTCTTTTTATGCATAGCAACTGTCCGCTTTATGCAGTACATTTGTTTATTTTGTTGTGATCAATCTTCTCCCTCCAGAATGTTTGCCCAAAGGGCAGGGACCTTAGCTCTGCTCATGGCTGGCCTTCTAGTGTCCTCTCCTAAGTGGCTATTGGGTGAATGAATATGCAAAACAGAAT
>PVJH01030111.1:0-25266 GCA_004026705.1 Nesogale talazaci
GTTGGATGCACTCAGCCTTCATTATGGGTGACATTTTCACCATAAAGCAAAAGTTTTATGGAGAAAACTATATAAGAACAAGAAAACTGTATAATAAGGGGTGGGAAAACCTCCCTACAACTGAGCCAATAAACATGATAGTTGCAGGAAATCTTGAGCTTGACAAGGATTTCATTTTATTTGTATTTATAATTCTCAAGAAAGCAGCAGTCAAGAAATCAAACTATAGTATTGGGTAAATGTGGACATAGTTATTGAACCTATGTAGATGACAGGATCAGAACTCTGAAGACTAGGATTGTAGTCTCAGGAAACACGGAGACACTTGGCAAAACAGTCTGTGATAGGTTTATTGTACCAACCTGGCCATTAGGAACACACGGGATTAATAAGGTTGCAGTTAGATTGGAAGGCAAAGAGATAAATGGCGCTCTCTCTCTCTCTCTCTCTCTCTCTCTCTCTCTCTCTCTCTCTCTCTCTCTCTGCCTCTCTCTCTCTCATAATCTGACCTGTGAGTGGCTGCCTTAGTGAGTTCTCTGCCTTAGCTTACACTACCCGTGGGACACCCAACCCGTGGATTGTTTTGCTAGCGCTTGAGGTTCCTTTAATATCTGTTTCCCCACACTGCTGATATATATATGTGTGTGTGTGTGTGTGTGTGTATATATATATATATATATATATATATATATCACGAGCTTGGGACTGCTTGATTCTGTCATCTGGCTGACTCCTTTGGTGAGGCTCATGTGACCAGACATACGGCATTATGCTGACAGACCCCATGCCCAAGCCAGGTTGAGACCCCTGCCAGTGCTGAGATGCTTAACAATGTCACTGGATCCAAAGACTTTCTACCCACTGGCCTATGATTGCCCTGCATTTGGTGCCCTTGTATGTGTTTTGTGATTCTGAAGTGGAATTTATTTATTGATATCAGACATATGAACTAATATCGAACTTAGGGGCTTGGACTGGACTGGCTCAGGATGCTTTCTTAATGTAAAAACTCTTATACACATAGAATTTGTTTCTTTAGTCTACCCAGACTAGCTCACAATCTATAAATGTAGTATTTTATAGCCTAGTCTGATGAGTAGCATCTGAGCTCTTAAAAACTTGCAAATAGTCATCTGAGAAGCAAGTCTCAGTGTCTTCCCACCTAGAGTGGAGGAGGAGGAAGAAAACTGATGACTTAAAGAAGTAATTATTGCGTAGGACTCTAACTCCATGGAACTCTGGCAGCAGGAGATGTAGCTGGTATCCAGCTCCCACTGCAGCCACTCTGACCAGCATCACAGCAGAAGGTCCCCACTAGATTAGGCCAAAAAATGTAGGACAATTCAAATTTAAAAGATTGTTCAAAAAGACTAGCCTGGCTCTGAAAGACTGGGGGAACAACCCTCCCCGCCCCCCCTAGACTATTGCTCTGAGATGGTCTACGAATCTGGAACTGAAGCTATTCTCAGAGGCCACCCTGGAGGCAATAATAGATAAGGCTATAAAATGACACAAAGAATAAGCTTGTCTGCACAGTCAGCTAGTTGGGCTCAACAGGGCAACATTTGTCTAAAACTGAAGGTAAGAAGCTAGGAAACCAGGCGATGGGAAGCAGAGGAAAAAGAAGCGTGCTGACATGGCAACACTAATTCGTGGAACAATTTGTATATGCGTAATTGGGGAAATTAATTTTCTATGTAATCTTTAACTAAAGCATAATAACTTGTGTTTATATTTTTGATATAAATAAGGTGTGATACGGGATTAGAGACCCTTGGTCTTTTTAATTCTTTCCCACTCTTAGCCACTGGAGGCTGAATAAGCCTCCAGTATAGTTTCACTGAGATTCTTTTGTTTGTTTGTTTTTGTTTTTTTGACATCACTGCCCTCTGGTGGTGGGTGTAGGAGGCCAAGTCTTGCTGCTGGATTTGAACCTTCAACCCAGTGGGCCGCAGCCTTGCGCACAACCACTATGCCACCCGGGGCTCAGCCCTCACTGAGATTCTTATGCAAAACACATTCTTCTGAGGAAAAAAATGTTATGCACCATATGCAACTCAAGTCTTCTACTTGATTGTCAAAATAGTATCTGTCTCTTGGATGAACTATGTAGAGATGGAAATTGCTTAGTTTGCGTCCCTAAAGTTAACAGACATTAGTCTTCAACCCATGATGTTAATATATTTTATTTTCTTTTAAAAATTTTACCAAAGTCACTGCAAATTTTTAATGAAAAGGAGTACGCCAGGCAGCTATTGTCCACGTAGATGTTTAATGGTGTTGCACTGACATCCCTGGGAGTCAAAACAGACTCCCCACCAGGTGGAGCGTTTGGAATTGTGTTTCTAAACATAAAAGAAAGATAGAAAGAGGCCACAGCCACAAGGACTGGAGCCAGTGAGCAGGCACAAATGTTTCAGCAGAGCCTCTCCCTGCCATCTTCCCACCTGCTGCTGTCACCTGGTAGAATAGGACTTGTTTTTCTACCAGGTGTGGCTGGCGGAAAAGTGGCAGGGCAGGCTGCACTTCATCCACCTGATCAGAAAGTTCCAGGCCTCTTTAGGGCAGGTGTCTTACATTTATCAACACATGACTTGTGAGGGGATGGAATCCCCGCTACGTTGCCGAGATGTGTTTTTCCTTCTGTGCGAGTAGAAAACAACTTGAAAAAAATTAATCCTGTGCATGTGGAAAATTGCTGGACTGTTGGGAAAATGGACTTATATTGTGCATGGAGAGCAACGTTGTCTGGCTGTGTTTGCTCCTGCTGCTGATTTTTCAAAGAAAGCTACTCTATCATTTTTCTGTGATTCCAGAATATCAGCAATGCTTCACATATAAAACAAATCTGAATCCTATGGCGGGTTTCCAGACTTTGCCAGCAGTCCACTCCGGAGGCCTGTCTAGACGCAATAAATACGTGTAGGAAGAGAAGCATTGTTCTCACTATCTCAGCAGAAAGACAAGCACTGCAGAAAGTAGCCCTGTCCCCTCTGGGGCCCTCTCTCGTGCCTCCCTGAGCTGTAGGCTTGAGGGTCTTTCCAGGAAGAAAGAAGGAAGAGCAGAGAAACTACCTGTTTGCCTGTTTTACTTTCCAGACTTTCCCCACTCCTGCCCAGAAATGTGATATGATTAAAGCAAAATCAGATTAAATTGGAGCCATATTGTTTTATCTACTCTGCCCCCTTTAGAACACACAAGGGCCCATGACTGTAAGTGAAAACATTGTCACTAGGGTTTCCACTTCATACATGCATGGGTTTATTCTAAACAAAATATGGGCTAGGAATGTGCCTGCAAACAGTAGATGGCTGGAGACAATTCCCCCCTTGTAATACACTTGCCTTCGACTCCTTATGGAGCCTTGTAATTAAAAAATATTTATTTTTAAAGGATACTTTTTTGTGCCATTTAAAAAACGATTTTGAGATAATACATTATTAACAACATTCAAGTGGACATCTTTCTAAATCTTCGCAACAAGTTTATGAGAATGCTGGCCCACGTGAAACGATGGATCATCCATTGTAAGGAAGGCCAGAAGGGCTCAAAGACGAAGAAACCCTGGCTGATGTCAAGAAACTGGTGGAAGAAGTCCAGATGCCTACCATAGACTCAGTAGCTCCGGACGTTGGTACCCCGCTTGATGGGGCCTTTTCAATTTTGGGGGGAATTTCTGGGTCTGAGCAAGCTCAGTGGGTGCGAAAGCATTGCACAATCAGCGAGCCCACAGAGCTGATGTTTCCTGTGGTCTTTTAAGGAAGATCGAAATGAATGAAGACACTATTAAGGAACATGTCATAATTTGAGACAAGTCTTAGATTTCCCAAGATGATCCAGGGAGCAAAGTCCAATCAAATCTGCTGTCTGAGGAGATGTGCTGGGCCTGTGACAGTCAAGGCCGAGAGGTCAGCTCGGGAGGTCAGGACAGTTTTTTGTTTTTTTTTTTCCAATTTCAGGAGTAGTCTTGATCAATTCTCACAAAGGACATGGATTGGTGATGGGAGTTCATTAGGAAGAATATTTAAGAAAAGTGAATTGGTGAGAATAAGGCCAAGAAAGTCGTAACAAAGCATTCCTCTGCCCCATGGCAGTGCACTCACTCACTCCTCGAGGATCACAAGGCTTCCTTTGGGAAGCCTTGCCTTATCCAACCCCCAGGCCAGACCCTGCTCTGTCTACCTGCTTGTTGTTCCCAAAAGTCAAAGAACTTTTCAAAGGAACACGATTTGCCCCACTGGTGCCAGAACGGCCACTTTTGACATATATAATGACAGAATTCTTCAAGGAAGGGTTAGCAAGATGGAAACCTCACTGACAGAAATGTGTAGACCTATGTGAAGGCTATGGCAAGAAACAAGAGCTTCACATTTTGATATTTTTGCCTAATAGTTTACTGCGATTTTTATAGAAATTTACTGACCTCCCCCAGTATAAGTGTATAATGTGCTTTTTACCTTGTTCATATTAAATTACATACACAGAAAAATGGGTCCAGACTATCTCCTGGTGTGTGTGTTAACAATAACTTTAAATATTTATAACTCTCAACTTCCATAATTGCTATAAAATAGAGTATTGTTAATGTGAAATTAGAAGATTCACTTACTAGTTTGACTGCTCTTGGGGGCCGCGTGTTATGTGGCTCTCCTCTTCACACCCGGAGCCCTGGTTGTACGCTGCTTGTATTTTGGGCTTCAGCCTTCAAGATAAGCAGTTGGAAACCACCTGTACCTCCACGGGAGGAAGATGGGGTCTTCTTCTCACTGAACCAGTACAGTCTCTGAAGCTCACGCGGGCACTTCGGCCCTGCCCTAGAGGGCCCCTATGAGTCGGCATCAGCTGGATGGCAGTGATTGTTGGGGTTTTTATTATCCATACCAGTTACGTGAAATTTCATTGTGTCTGTGTACCAGTGAACTTAGGAGTCACGCACATCTAGAAAGTTGGCTCGTTGGCTGTCATCCATAGCTGACGTTCTGAATTCTTGGCATTCGGCAGGTCAGTCTTTAACAACAATATTTGGCTGTGGACTTTTGAACACAGGTTGGGGGACAGCTGGATCTGGGATTGAATCTCAGCTCTGACACTTGCGAGGTGTGGGTTTGCCGCTTTTAAAATAATTAGCTCCTTTTTTTATTTGACTTAGGCTCTCACTGAGAAAAAGACAAGTCCTTATTTTGTTTACACTTTTTACATTAATGATTTATTTTTGAAAAACAAATCATTTTATTGCGGTCTCTCAGAGCTCATATAACAGTCCATAGATCACATGTTCAAGCACATTTGTACAGATGTTGCCCTCATGATTTAGAAAACTTCTCTGTCTGCTTGGTTTTTAGGTCTCCACTCCTCTTTCCCCTCTCTCCCTCAGCCTCCCACTTTCGGGAACCCCTGATAAATTATAAATTACTGTTTTCATCTCTTACACCATCCATGGTCTCCCTTCACTCTCTCCTATCTGTTGTTCTTCCCCCTTGGTTGGGGGTGGGGTGGGGGCATGGGAGGTATTTTTTACAAGTCAATCATTGGTCATTGAGTTTGGGTCCCTCTTCCTCCCCGCCTCCCCCTTATCCTCATGGCATTGTCATGCCATTATTGATCTTGAAGACTTTATCTATCCTGTATTCCATATGTCCAGAGCTTTTACCCCCACCAGTGTACATGCTCTAGTCAAGCCATATTTGTTAGGTAGAACTGGGGTCATGGCAGTTGAGGGGGACAGAGGTAGGGTGGGGGGAGGAAGCATTAAAGAACTGGAGAATGTGTGTTTTGTCAGTGCTATACTGCATCCTGACTGGCTCATCCGTCCTTGTGACCTTTCTGTGAGAAGAGGTCCAGATGTCAGCTAATGAGCTTTGGGCTTCCACTTCGACACCCCTCGTTTGCATCGATGTGATTGCTTATTTTGGACTCTTCTGCTGGCTGATCCCATCAATACTCTTGATCCCACAGACTGGTGTGCTTCTTCCATGAGGGCGCTGTTGCTTCCCTGCTAGACTTCAGACCTTTAAGACTTCAGACACTATATCTTTATTTTTTATCATTATATTGGGGGTTCATACAACTCTTAGCACAATCCGTCTATACATGCATTTTATGCAAAGCACATCTATACCTTTGGTGCCATCATCATTCTCAAAACGTTTTCCTTCCACTTAAGCCCCTGGTATTGGTTCCTCCTTTTCCCACCCCTCCCCCACTTCCGTCTCCATCACAAACACTTGATAATTTATGAAATATTATAATTTTGTCTTGTTGAACACTGCCTGATGTGTCCCTTCACCCACTTCTCTATCGTCCATATCCTAGGGAGGAGGTTGTACGTTGATCCTTATAATTGGTTTCCTCTTTCTGCTCCACCCTCTCCATCCTCCCAGTGCCGCCACTCTCCCCACTGGCCCTGAAGGAATCACCTGTCCTGGATTCCCCATGTTTCCGGTTCCTGTCTGTACCAGTGTACAGACTCTGATTTAACCCGATTTGTAAGTTAGAATTCATATCATGATAGTGGGAGGGAAGAAGCATTTTCGAACTAGAGGAAAGATGCATATTTCATTATTGCTACACTGTGCCCTGACTGACTCATCTCCTCCCCACAACCCTTCTGTAATGGAATTTCACTTTCCCTACAGATGGATCTTGGGTTACCAATCTGTACTTCCCCTCATTTATAATGATATCATTTTTAGTTTTTTAATGCCTGATAACCGATCCCTTTGATGTCTCATGGTCCCACAGGCTGGTGTGCTTCTTCCATGTGGGCTTTGTTGCTTCTGAGCTAGACGGGCGCTTGTTTACCTTCAGGCCTCTAAGACCCCAGACACTTTATCTTTTGATAGCTGGGCACCATCAGCTTTCTTCATCACAATTGCTTATGCACACCTTTATCATCAGTGATAGTGTCAGGAAGGTGAGCATCACAGAAATCAGCCCCTATTTTCATTATACTCAAATAAGTTGTTTTTTGCATGGTGCTAAGCTGGTTCTCTTATTAATAGAGAAGCTGGAGAGTAGTCTTATTCAACAGTTGAATGAAAGCTATTAATCAAAAACTCACTGCGATGAGTTTATGCTGACTATATCAACCCTATAAGACAGGGTAGAATTGCCCCTGTGAGATTCTGAGACTGTAACTCTTTACTCAAGTAAAAAAACCCATCTTTCTCCCTTGGAGCTGCTGACCTTATGGATCATAGCCCAACTCATAACCACTAAACCAAGCAAAACATAGAAGCAAGGTAAGAGCACATGTTAGGTAATAAAATGTAATATCGTAAAAATTAGTGTTGATTTGGGAGAAATTTCTTGTTCTCTTTAGTCAAGTAAAGTGTTGCAGTTGATTTTAGGAATTGATTTTAAGGAATGTGTTGGCATTTATTTCAAGAACTGATAGTTTCCTATTAGAAAAGAAAACATTGTTTATGAGAAACAAATGTGGATTTGGAGTGTGAAGTCAGTGGGGAGGCAAATTGTGCACAACAAGTTCATCTGAATATGACAGAATTTTAATATCAATGAAGTGAAATAAAGACCTTGGAGTATTGGAAAATCTCTTTTAACACTTTTTTTGAATGCTTCCTTGTATTTAAATTTTACTCTATAATATTACCATTTCTCTGTGTAATCTATATAAAATTATGTTGATTTTCAAACTTGTGAATTAGGCGAGCGAAAGAGAGCAGATTTTCAGGCTTACATTTCACAGTTTACTATGCATTTTTGCTTCAAAATTACCGTGAACATCCCAGTCTCCTCAGGGCTCCATTGCTTATCTTCCTTCTCTGTGTTTCCTGTTTCCATCCTGCCTTCTTGCCTAACCCTATAAACATTGCCCTTGTAAGTGCTGCCCTTTTGATCTTAAATGTGTGATCATTCTAACATGGGGGTGAGCAGTTTCAAACATGAAGAGTGACTGCAATCTCAGTCTTAGGGGGTCCTATCCACCTGTCTAACTAGTAAGCCTAGTCTCTTGATTTTTTGTTTTGTTTTGTTTTTTAAATCATTTTATTGGGGGCTCCTACAACTCTCTTTTTTTAATACTCTTACTGAGGATTCATATTTCTTATCACAATCCATACATTTCTCTCCAGTGTGTCAAGCACATTTGCACTTAGGCAGTTATCATCATTTTCAAAGCATTCTCATTTGAGTCTCTGATATCAGCTCCGCATTTCTTTCCCCTCTCTCCTCTGTCCTCCCTCCCTCATGAACCCTTGATCAGTTATAGGTTATTTTTTCATATCATACATCATCTTCCGTCACCCCTTACCCACTTTTCCATTATTTATCCACCTGGGAGGGGGTTCTAGACTGATCCTTGTCATCAATTCCCGTTTTTCTCCACCCACCCTTCCCTAATCTTACTGATATTTCTTCTCTCCTTGTTGGCTCTGGGGGGTTTATCTCATGACCAATGGTTCTGGGGGGGATACAGAAGAAAGGGACGTGGGAGGAGAGAAGCTGTTGTTCCCAGTGACAAGGGAGCAACAAGTGAATTAAAATCAATGGAAGGAAGGTTGTAGGATACCTGGCATGGCTCAGTCAAGGGCAGGGTACCCAAGAAATTATTAAACCTGAATGAAGATGAGACAAGAGGAAAGGAAAAAGCAAACAGAGGAAAGAACCAGGAGACAAAGGACATTTATAGAGGCGTAACTACAGGCATGCACACATGTAAATATATATAATGAGAGGTGAATACTCTATGAGTACTACATAGAGATAGTACTCATATCTCTATGTTAAGAATTAAGGCTGCAGATAGACATTGGGCTTCAATGCACGTAGTGCCTTAACACAATTTGTTCTGACAATCTGAAATTCTGTGACGCTCACCTTCCTGACACAATTGCTGAGGACAAAATGGGTGCATAAACAAATGTGGTGAGCAAAGCTGATGGTGCCTGGCTATTGAAAGATAGAGTGTCTGAGGTCTTAAAAGCTTGAGGATATAAACAAGCAGCCATCTATCTCAGAAGCAAGCAAGCTGACATGGAAGGAGCACACTTGCCTATGTGATCCTGAGGTGTTGATGGGATCATAGAGCAGGCATCTAAGACCCAGAACAAAATACTTCATGTGAATGGGGGCTGGGTCGGGGGGTGGGGGTGGGGGTGGGGGTGGACATGGGGTGGAGACCCAGTGCCCATCTGTAGAAAATTGGAAATCCCCTCACAGAGGGGTGACAGGGAAGAGATGAGCCAGTCAGGGTGCAGTATAGCACGGATGAAACACACAACTCCTCTCTAGCTTCCTTCATTACTCTGTAATTTTACCTTACAAATCAGATTAGATCAGAGCATGCACACTGCTACAGATAAGAGCTGGCAGCACAGGGAATCCAGGATAGATAAGCCTGTAAGGGCCAACAGGGAGAATAGAGATCTAACATTTCTTTTGAAGACAGTTACCATCTAGCAAAAATTTATAGAGAGTTGCTATATCTTTCCCACCCAACTGTCCTTTAGATAACCATTGAGCATTTGTCAAAAATAAGGCATAAAAGTCTTAGTATGGAATTATTAGCTAAAATACAAAACTTACACAATTTCATGAGCTTAAAATTGTTTTTTTAACTATCATCTTTTTTTCTTATTTATGTATCCGATCCATGTAGCATTTACTGGTCATGTCACCTTAATGTCTATCAGTGTGTTCTTTGGTATTCTTTTATGATTGTGTACGTAAGAATATTGCTTAATCATTTCTTAGAATGTTTCTCCCTGGGGATTGTTGGAAATGCTGCCACGGTGTGATGTGCTTCTTTAGTACATTGTCTCATGGGCTATCTGTGTGTATTATGGTTGTGTGAACCTATCACTTACAGAGATGGAGTGTGCAAGGATTTGCTACCCTAAACTTAACAATTTTTCCCGTTTAATTACTAAATATTGCACAGGAAATATTTTAACAGTAGGCACATACCCCATTTCTGTATTGGTGGATCTTGCTGTGGTGTTTTCATGTTGATTTATTCCCCTTATTTCTTCTATATTTAGTAATTGGGATTTATCTGTAGGGTAAAAGTGTTTTTAGGTCAGTATGAACTCAGGAATATTTATTTTAGCCCTGGAGTTATAGGAGTGAACTTCAAAAATTAATGGAAATGCTCCATTCTCCTTAAATTTCCCTTTTCCGTGAATTTTTAAAGCACCCTTGTAGTCCAGTACAATGGTTATTTGGCTCCAGGGAGAACTCTTGGAAGTTGACATTTGTGCTGTGCCCTTTTGGTGAGCCCATACCACCATCACCCTGTGTTTAAGGCAGCCCCTTCATTCCTGGCACCACAGGGTGTTTAATCCCTGGATACATCCACTTCTTACAAGAGCGTGGATTTCTTTTTTTCTCCTTAAACTGAAGAATGGTATTTAGAAACCAAGTTCTTGTCTACGGCCATACTACCCTGAATGCGCCCCATCTTGTCTGATCTCGGAAGCTAAGCGGAGTCGGGCCTGGTTAGTACTTGGATGGGAGAAACCAAGATCTTTGGACTAGGTGTGTGTCAGTAAGCACAAGGGTCTGGACCTGTCGCTGTTCCAGAGTCTTCTCAGTGAATGGAGTTTGAGACAGTATCTTTCTGGTGTTTTGCTTATGTTGCAGTATGTGTCTATGTCTGTGTGACGACAGAGTTGGTTATGTGTTGGACTGCTAACCACAAGGTTGAGCCCACTAGCTGTTGCACAGGAGAAAAATACGGCTTTTTACCTCAGATACCCTCGGGAGTAGTTCTGCTCTGTAGCAAATTTAAATTAAAAAAAAAAAAATCAAAGACCTAGTGGCATCAAATCCACGCTGACTCATAGTAAGCGTGTAGGTGGGTAGAACTGCCCTGTGAGTTCGCCGCAGCAGCAAGCCCCTGCCTTCTCCTGCAGGGGAGTCCTGGTGGCTTACTGGTAATGAGTTGGGCCGCAGTCCACAGTGCCAGCAGTTTGAAACCATCACCAGCTCAGTGGGAGGAAGATGTGACTTCCCGCTCACATAAGCTGTCACAGGCTGAGGAACTCATGGGGCCGTACTACCCTGCCCTATAGGGGGGCTGTGAGTTGATGCAGACTTAATGGGTATGAGCAACTGTTGGGTTTGAACTGTGGACCTTGGGGAGCGCTGCCCCACTCATAACAACGATATAACCAAATAGTAGTGCGTTTTAGTTTGTTTGTTTGTTTTTAGTCACTTTCTAATAGACAACCACTCTGATACCCAACAGTCCCTAGCAGTCACTGACCTGTTTTCTCTCCCTATAACCCTGCTTTTCCAGTGTGCCATATAAAGAAAATCACACTGAGTGTAGCTTTGGATTCTGGCTTCTTTGCTGTACAAACATTCCTTTAAGCGTTATCAGTGTCCGTGGGCAAAGCACACGCCTTGTGCGATTCTTTTTTCGTGTGGGGTAGAGTCTGTTACTTTGATGTCACACCGTTTACCCTCTGACCAGGTAGAAGCATCTTGATGGCTTCCAATTTGGGATGAGGCTGCTGTAAACATCCACACATAGAGTTTTATGTGACTGGTAGGTACATATTTTAGCTTTCCAAAAAATGGCAAATTATTTTACTAAGTAATTGTGTCTTTGTGCATTTCTTCCAGTGATGTAGGAGGTTTCAGTTGCTCAGAAACCTTAGCTGCACTTGCTGCTGCTGGTTTGGGTAATTGCCATTGCTGCTGCTCGGTGTTTTTTTGTTTGTATGCTAGTTTCACACTCCAGTTGCCCTGTAGCACCCTCTCATTGTGGGTTTTCATTTGTAGGGCTCTATGATGAGTATCTGTATGTGCTATTTTGCCCCCTGCTTGCCTTCTTTGGTAAAATAAAATGTGTACTCCGAAAATTTGCCCATTTTTAAAATTGCATTCATTCTTTTTCTTTCTTCTTTTAAAAAAAGATCATTTTTATTAGGACCCCTTACACTTACTATAAAAATCCATACAGCAGTTGTATCAAGCATATTTGTACATATGTTGCCATCATTATTGTCTAATCATTTATTTTCTCTTTGAGACCTTGGTATCAGCTCCTCTTTTTTTTTCTGTTTATTGCATCTGGAAAGGTATGTTCATAATCTGGATGTAATTCCTTTTTCAAAATGAGATTTGTAAATGGTTTGTCCCAGTCTCTGGAATGTCTTCCTGTCACTTTTATGATGTTTTCCACAGAGCAGAAGTTTTTTTAGTTTAAAAAGTACCATTAGTTTTTCACTTGTTTATTTATTTGTTTGTTTATTTATATGTGGACTATGCTTTTGTTGTCATCTGTCTTTTTCTAACCCATGATCACTTGGATTATCTCAGTGTCTTCTTTTTTTGTAGTTTTACCTTGTTTGTGTAGGTCTGTTCAGGATTCATTTTTTATGAGGTGTGTGTGTGTATGTGTGTATGTGTCGAAGTTTTTTGTTTCTGTATGTGGACAGCTATTTGCTCTCACATCGATTGTTGAAGAGTATCATTTCTCCCTGGAATTGCATTTTTTAAAATTCAACTATCTTGTGGTTTTATTCCAAGTCTCTTTTCTGATTTAATGTACCTGTCCTTAGGCCTGTAGCACACTGTCTTGATTACTGTGTCTTGACTTAAAATCTTAAAACTTTGAAGTTCAATAGTGTAAACCCTTCAACTACTACTTTCCACCATTTTGTTGGCTATTCTAATTTTTGTCCTTTTCCATGGAAGTTTTAAAATCAGCTTGGCATTATCCTGAAAAGAGACAGGAATGGCCTTTCATTTTATAGATCCAGATAAGGGACGATTCCGTTTTAGCCACATTGAATTTTGAATGGAATCTGTCTCATGATTTGCTTCTCATTGTTGGTTTCTTTCATCAGTGTTTTATGGTTCAGCATACAAAGTCTGCGCTTTTGCCCCATAGGTTTATACCTAAGTATCATACTTTTGAAGGAGCCTGATGGTGTGGTTAAGGACTGCTGCCAACAAAAGGGTTGGTGGTTCAGATCCACTGGCCCTTCAGTGGGAGAAAAGACCTGGTGACCTGCTCCCAGGGAGATTTGTGCCGGGAAACCCCACTGGATTGGTCTGACTCCCCCTGCAGGGTTGCTAGAGAAATCAATTCAAGGGCACAGAACAATCAGATTCACTCTTTGGGTGCTTTTAAATTCCAATTCTTCTATTGCTTATTTTAGAAATACAGTGGGGGCTGAGTCGGTGGCGTAGTGTTTGTGCATGGGACTGCGGCCTACTGGGATGGAGGTTCAATTCCAGCAGCGGCTCCACAGGAGCAAAAGGTTGGGCCTCCTACTCCCACCACCAGAGGGCAGTGATGCCCCCCCCCCAAAAAAAAAACCAGAAATACAGTGGACTTTTACACACTAGTTTTTATGTTGACTATCCAGTGAACTTGCCGGCTTCTTTTGTTGGTCTTAAAAGCTTATCTGTGTAGATTCTTTTAGTGCTTTCTCCATAGACGGTCATATAGTCTGCATCTAGAGGTGTTTTTATTACTTTCTTTCTCAACTGATTACTTTTTTTCTTTTGCCTTACACAAGAGATTACGTAGAATCAGTAGTTGCCCTGACTAGAAGCTGGGATATAATGCTGCATAGGAGTAAAAAGCATGTGCCTGCCCTGTTGCACGGCTTGGAAGCTCGCACTTAGTCATTCATGGGTCAGTAGGGTGTAAGCTCTCGTTCTTGTTTTTTTTTTTAATTATTATTTATTTATTTGCTCTCGTTCTTTGTAGAGCTTCTTCCTGGGAAGCATTCCTTGGATCCGAGTTAAAATGTTTTATCAAAAATTATTGTTTAGGGGCTGAGCCCCAGTGGCATAGTGGTTGAGTGTGGGATTGCGACCCACTGACTTGGCGGTTCAAATCCAGCAGCAGCTCTCCAGGAGCAAGGCTGGGTAGCTCCCACGACCACCACAGGGCAGTGATGCCCCCCCCCACACACACACACAAAAATGAGGTTGTGTGCTTCTGTAAAGATTTACAATATGGAGGGCTGAGTCCCGGTGGCATAAGTGGTTGAGTGCGGGACTGTGGCCCGCGGGCTTGGCAGTTCAAATCCAGCGGCGGCTCTCAGGAGCAGCACTAGGTAGCACCCACGACCACCAGAGGGCAGTGATGCCCACAAAAAACAAACAATAAAAAAGAATTATTGTTTATTCAGCCATGACACAAATAGACAATGTATACCTATGTTTATGTAGCATTATTAACAATAGCAAAAAATGCAGGAACTTAAATGTTTACCAGCAGATGAATGGATAAAACAAATGTGGTACATATGTACCATAGTAGTTACCTACTATGCAGTGGTAAAGAATATCAATGAATCAGCAAAATGTCCCCTCAAATAGAGGAACCTGGAGGGTATTTCGAAAATAAGTCCATCACAACGGACAAATCCTATTTGAAGCTGTCCTGAGGGAAGAAGTGCATCCAGAATTGTCCTTCTTATTTCCAAGTGGGTCCTGACCTGTGACTTCCCCCAATAAAACCCCCTAATTATAAGTAAAAACAAAATGAGCGAAGGAATGATGAATTTTTCAAGTGCATGTCTCCATCTTTTGAGATGATCAGATGCCTCTTTTCTTCTGTGTGTTAATGTAATTAATGACGTTGACTACGTTTCAATGTTCGGAGGCAACCTTGCCTTCCTTAGAGGACTCCGCTAGGTTCTGATGTATTCTTATTTTTTATATATTCAATTTGCTCGTATCTTGTTGGTATTCTGTGCCTTTTATTCATGAAGGATAGCTATCAGTCTGTAGTTCTCTTGTCAGTTCTTTGTCTCGGTAATGCATGCCTCATATACGACTTGAGAATGACTTGTAGAAATTGTATAGGATTAGTAGTAGTGTTTTGTTTTTTATTTTTAATATTTCATGAAATTCAACAATGAAGCCATCTGGGCCTGGAAGTTTGTTTGTGGGTTTGGGGGATTTTGGAGGACCTTTAACATTGAGTACAACTTATTAAGTATATCTAGTTCTCTGTATGTGTCACTTGTGTCTTGCAAGGAACTGGTTCATTTACTCTTGTCAGATATACAGGTGGAGTCTTTTGTGGTTTCTCTTGCTAGCCTTTTAATGTCTGCAGAGTCTGTACTGGTAGGCCCTCTTTCCTGATACTTGGTAGCTTGTCAGAGACCCAGTTCCATTTCCCAGTTTTCTATCTTCATTGATTTGTGCTTTCATCTTTGGTATTTCCTTCCTTCTTTCTTGAGCTTAATTTGATCTTCTTTTCCTAGTTTCTAAAAGCAGACCTTAGCTTATTGACTTAAGATTTGCATCTCTCTAATAAAGT
Source organism: Nesogale talazaci (assembly GCA_004026705.1). Taxonomy (NCBI): domain Eukaryota; kingdom Metazoa; phylum Chordata; class Mammalia; order Afrosoricida; family Tenrecidae; genus Nesogale; species Nesogale talazaci. Next base: position 15,257 of record PVJH01030111.1, read on the forward strand.
ATTTAATGGCATATATTTCCCATCCTCCATGGGTTTAGCAGCATCTTACATATGTAGAGCGTTATATTTGGATTTTCATTCAGTTCAAAAGAATTTCTCGCTTTCATGTGTACTTTCACTCTGGCCTGTGGTTTGTTTGGTTGTTTGTTTTTTTTAAGAAGTGAAATATTGGGGGATTTTTTTCAGCTCTCTTCTAGTTTTAATTCTTTTATCCTCCAGGAACATACTTTGTGTAGTTTAGTCACTTAAATGTGTTGGGGTTTGATTTATCGCTCAGATTTTAGTTTCAATCAGGTAATTTTCCATGCATATGTGTAAAAGTATATTCCGCTATTATTGGTTGTAATATTCTACAAAGACTAGTTAGTTTATAGCATAGTTAGGTCTTCTATTTTCTTGCTAGTTTTTGCACTATTTCTTTTTTGAAGGAGTCGCCTGCATATTCCATCAAATTAGGGAAGATTGTAGAAGTTTTCATCTCTTAGTTGTTGCCCAGTTATATTAAAGCTTTGCCTCAATTGCATATAAAATAGAGCTCTCCAAGAGAGGTGATCCACCACCTTTGCACAATATGATATTCCTGTTTTGTCCCTGATAATATTCCATATTCTGATGTCTACTTCATGTGATAGTCATTTAACTTCCTTGGCAACATTTTGGTCAATATTTTTATAGGATTCCTTAAACACTAAAACCAATTTGTGTCTCCATTTGAAATGGATTTCTATACAACATATACCTGAGACTTGTTTTTTAAAACTCTTTTTCTGAGTCAGTCCTTAACTCAGATGTTTAGGCCATGTATTGTTATATTTTCATTCTAGATCTTAGTAAGATTTAAAGCAATTAAAAATAAGCCCGAATGAATTTAACTTTCATTTCCTTTTGAGTCAAGGATCTATCAGTGTCCTCTAGTGATTGTGTGTTATGTGTAGCTGGATACACAGGTAGGTCAATGTAGCTAAATAAATAATTTCAAGAAATTGATGTGTATGATTGTGAGGTCAGACTGGACAGGTTTAAAACCCCTAGGGCCACTCGGGAACGTACGGGCAGCAGCTGGCACTGCAGTGAATGGGCTTTCTTTTTTCTTCAGGAAAACGTCAGTTTTGCTCATAAGAACTTGTGACAGACTGACTGGGCGCGCCCCCTCCCCCCTCACATTGTAAAAACAATTTCCTTGACACTTAAAATGATCAGATTGTGAATATAGTCACCTCTACAAAATACCTTCCCAGCAACATTTGAGTAGCTGAGTACTAGAGAAAGACTGGGCTTTCTGTCCCTGTCAAGTGTTACAGTCTGGGGAACCCCAGGGGCAGTGTTCGCCTGCCCTGTAGACAAGAGATGGCATCAACTTTTGCTGAGCTCAGCCAAGAGTCCTGATGGCACAGTGCTCAGACACGAACCCAAGGGCTAGTGGATCAAAGCCACCACTCAACTCCGTGGAAGAAAAGCCCTTGTGACGTCCTCTTGTGAAGATGTCAGCCTGGGAACCCCTATGGGGCATTTCTCCTGTGTCCTGACAGGTCTTTATGTGTCGGGATGGACCCTGCAATACCGACAGTGCTTCTCCAATAGACGCATGAAGCCCTCCCTCACACCACCATCCCTTTCTTTCCCGGCGCTGTCCATGTTCCTCTGCATCCCCAGCTCTGTGGGCTGTCATTCTTTCTAGCGACGGCGGCGGGTGGGAGGTCAGTAGTCATGTCCATTTCCGGCGGGATTGAAGAGGTCCCTGTGAGTGCTGTCCCTCAGAGGAGCTCTCCAGTCATTTTGGCCTGCCCCTCACACCCTGCTGTTGTTCCTGGAAGCTTGCTCGTGTGAAGTTGGTGAGCGCCATCTTGGGAGCCAACCACCCTCCTAGGCCCACACTGTGCTCTGGCATCTCGGGTCCATTGGTTCTGCAGTTAACCCTGTCAGGCCCTCAGGAGGAGAGAGGGTTGTTTTCCTTTGTCTCCTTTTCCTCCTCCTCTCTGCAGGGCGTCTTCTCCAGTACGCTCAGAGAGGAGAGGTGTGTTGGCCTCCTCGCCTGCGGGTAGACTTTGGCTCCACACTGGCAGCCTGGGAGCTGGATCCAGGGGGTAGCTGCTGTCCCGTCTCCCCCAACTCTGGATCGCAGTGGATCCCTGGTGCTCCTTCAGGCCTTTTCTGGATGCTTTCTTGTGGACTGCCTCCTTGTCTGCAGTTCGCAGGGGTCCACTCCCTCCCGCCACCGGAAGTACTGTTATACTCCTGACAGGTGACTCACTGCACCTGCCCAGGAGCTCCAAACTTTGCGCCTCCTTCCTCCTCCTCTCAGAAGGTATTCTTTCTCTCCCTGAGCTTTGAGTTGGGTCGTTTGATTATCTAACACCTCACATGCTTTGATGGCTTTTGAAAAAGAACCGACCTGTACATTTAGACTAGACATCTAAGGTTGATTTCGCAGGTTTTATTTTAGGGTCATCTATATTCTTTCCGTTCCCGAGCCGGCAGGTAGTAAGGCATCCGCACCCCTGCACCCCTTTAGTTCCCATCTCTCCAACACCATGCCCTCTGGGTTCTCTTCACCAGATGAGAAGCAGCGATTCAGTTATGAGCGGCCCGGGTACGACATTGAGGACTCAGATGGCCCGGATGAGGATGACAATGAGAATGAAGATGACGATGAGGACAGCCAGGCCGATTCCGTGCTGTCTGCAGCCCCCTCGGTAGCAGCCAGCCCGCAGCACCTGCCATGCAGCAGCAGCCTGCAGGACCACGCCAGCGCAGACGAGGAGACCAGGGTCCCTGACTGCTTCTCCAGGGCCCACGAGGACCCGATGGACGTTCTGCCGAGAGCACTCCTCACCAAGATGACGGTGCTCAGTGCAGTGCAGTCAGACGACAGTCAGAAGACGCGGTCTCCCGGGAAGACCAGGCAGCATGCTCCAAAAGATGGAGACGACTTGATCGCCGGGGCAGAGCCGTCCAGGTCACCCAGGTCCCCGCGTCACAAGATGTCTGTGGACGACGCTGACCCAGACGCCGCCCTGCGGAGCTCAGTGACAGGAAGTGCTTTCACACAGGTAAGCTATCTTTCTGCTCTTGGTTTGTTGTTGTTTTTTTTTTAAACTGTGAAACATGAGGGGCCTTCGGGGCTTGCAAGAGAGCGCTGGTGGTTTTCGTGGCCAGTTCTCACCTTCCGTGCCACAGGCTCGGGCTGGGGGCTCCGCCAGTGCACCCCATGTGCAGCCCCCACAGTACCTGTCCGTCAGCGGAGGCGTAGTGCCCCCGGGAGGCTGAGCCGCTGCCAGCAGATCTTCCGGGCTAAGAAGAAAGACCTGGCAGTCCGTGAGAACTCCCCCACATGGGTCACCTTGAGCTGGTTGCCGATTCCATGGCCGTGAATGTTCTCCAGGGCTTAAGAGCAGAATGTACATAGCTCATGAAGGATGGCTAGCCACGTCCGTTTACATAGCTCTCTATGAAGACTTCCGGATCTGGTTAGGAGCAAAGGCCATGCATATACTCTCTGGAGTTTTGTTAGATGTATTCATCAGAGTTGACATATTCCATTGTCAACCCATGAAAACGCGGGTGGTTGTTGAAAAAGATACTCACGGTTTACTGTGTTTTGTTTTAATTTAAAAGTACAAAGAATGAGTATGTCTCCTTTGAGAACATGAATCCTGCCAGGAATTTATCGCTTGGCACCCTGCAAGTTGCTTTTCCACCAGAGTTGATATGATGAAGTCGCACTAAATTATCCAAGCATTGCATGTAGCAAATGCTGGCAGCAGAGCAGTTGCCAGTCTCATGGTGGAGGCGATGTGACTGAGTGAAGTCACTCAAGGAGTCCGCTCTGTTTGAGGTGGTCGGGCAGCGGCGGCAGCTTGGGGAGCCCTCGGGCCCTCGGGCTAGCCCAGGGCAGCCCCATTCTCCGGAAGGAAGTGCCTGAGGCCTTGGACCGAGGCCTGGCACCCACTCCTGCTGCCTCAGGAAGGCCGATTAACTACACGGGCTTCACCATTCACTGAAAGTTCTCTTACCTCGAGCCCATATGGAGTAATCGGGTTTTTTCTTAAGTGTGACCTGTGTGCATTTATTGGGAATGTCGAAAGAGAATTATAAAAGTACCATATGCATATCTGTGGATGATCTCAAAATGAACATACCTCTCAGATATCAGCAAGAAAAAAAGTAAAATTTAGATAGTTAATGGGGGCGGGGGTTGGAATAAGTGGGACTGGGTAAGATATAGTCCTTCTAATAATATCTGAATGTCAGTCACCCATGCTGTGAGGTTCTCTCTCTATTCCAACCTCTTTCCCATTCCTACCAGTGCAGAAAACCGGATATGTTTGTTAGGAGACAGAGCAGAACCTATGGAATGACTAAGCGAGCAGCCCAATGACCACTACAGATTGTCCCCTCTTTGGCAGCCGTTCCACGCAGGAACTCTCTTTCCCTTGAGTCGATACTGTGGTGCCACCTAATGACACAATTTCTCCATGACTTGTCCTCTCTAAAGGGGAATGGGGCTGGTGGTCCCAATGACCACACTAACATCTAGCCACGTGAAAATATCAAAGTGATCACCTCTCAGCATTGCTCTGAAGTAAGGGACAGGAAATTTGTTGGGAAAATGTGAGTTATTATGTACAGTGGGTTGCTGTTATTTATGCTTTTTAAAAAAAGGATTAAAGATGTACTAGAGCTACTTCTTGCAAAGTTATTTTTAAAAGTCAAACTTGTTGCAAGCCTAAATATTTCACAAAATACAACTGCACTCGTATTTTACCTTTACCTCAACGAGAAGGATAAGAGTCAGCGTTAGCAATTTGCCAGGAGTCCAGCTTGATTGGGTACGCGGGGCCTTTCACCACCTATGCCCAAGGCCCAGGTGCAGTGCCAACCGGTGCCCCTCAGACCCAGCCTCCCTCCTAAGTCACAGAAGCCTGGCTGGCTGCTGGGAGACTGAGCACGTTTCAGCAGCGTTCCCAGGCCAGGTCGCAAGGCCTGCCATTTCTGCATCCCAAATCAGCCAGTGGCCCAGGCCCCAGCCCGAGGGATCGGAGAGCACCAGGCCGCTTTCCCTTCCGTGGTGCATGGACTCACTGGGAAGTGGGCCATCTCAACTCTGTGGCAGCTCTCAGCAGCAGCAGCTTAGGGCGTAGGAAATTTGGGGATAACAAGAGTGTTCTTCCTTGTCCTCAGGGCACCTTGTCTGTGAGACCTCCTCCGGCAGCCATGCCCAGCCCTCAGCCAGCCCCTGGGGCTCCCTCAGGGACCTTGCCGCATCCTGACGCTCACGAACAGACGCAGCAACCCGGCCTGCGCCCACCCCCAGGCCTGCCTTCTCCGCAGACTCACTTGTTCAGCCACCTCCCTCTTCATTCCCAGCAGCAGGCCCGGACACCTTACAACATGCTTCCTGTCGGGGGGATCCAAGTGGTACCCACCGGCCTGACGTACTCCGCCTTCGTCCCGATTCCAGCAGGGCCTGTGCAGCTCACCATCCCTGCAGTCAGCGTCATCCACCGGACTGTGGGCGCCCCCGGGGACACAGTCACGGACGTTTCTAGCACTGCAAACCCCACTGGAGTGACGGACCTCAGCCGCGTTGTGCCATGCATCCCCATTGGCCAAATCCAGGTTCCGGGCCTGCAGAACCTCAGCACACCCCATGTGCCGCCTCTGCCCCCGCTCGGCATGGAAGCCGTCAACATCGTGGGCCTCGCCAACACTAACATGGCCCCGCAGGGCCACCCGCCGGGGCTGGCGCTGAATGCTGTGGGCCTGCAGGTGGTAACTGCAAACCCTCCCTCACAGAGCAGCCCCAGCCCTCAGCCACACATGCCCAGTCTCCAGATCGTGAACATAGCGCTGCCTGCGCTGATCCCCTCTGTGGGGCAAGTGACCGTTGACACCCAGGGGACGCCAGAAAGACCAGCATCCCAGAGCCACGCCCGCGAGACGACGCCCACACCGGCCCCCACCGCCCGTGCACCCCAGGGCAGCGGGGCCGCATCTCCTCAGGGGTCCCCTCCCGGCCAGCCGGAACAAGCAACACCATTACCCAGCCCACCTGCCCCTGCCGGTGACCGGGCAAAGCCCCTTGGCACCGGTGACGTGTGCCCCGAGAGGGTCAAGCAGGCGACACCAAAGCAGGGCTGCCCCTCCCCGTCAGACCCTCTGCTGGACGTGCACCCTGACCGGCCCACCCTGCCTGCAGGTCCCCACAGCCTGTCCCCACCCCGCCGGGCCCGCAGACCTGCAGGCCCGCCCCGAAGGCAGGCCCCCGTGCACTTCAGCGACACCGGCAGCGACGACGATGACGACGAGGACCGGCTGGTCATCGCAACATAGTGGGCTTTGGTTTTTTATTTGTTTTTGTTTTTTAATATAACACGTAAAAGGTTTTTTTGAAAACCCTCCTTTCCTTAAAGCACATTTTTCTGACCTAAACTCATTACTAATCTTTGTGCAATCATGAACTTTTTGACCAATATAATTGTTTTGTGTCTGCTCCAGCCATTTTTGTACATGTTGTATAGACAATTGTGCCTTTTAGGAGTTTTATGTTTAGAAACTGTACAGATTGTTGAATATCTATAAAGTATATATTATATATATCTATAAAAGCCAGGTAGTTATTTGTGTTTAGTAAGGGAAAAAAGCTGTCAAATAAATCAAATGATTAAATTATATGTTGCACTGTTAAATATACATTTCTATGGCCATGGGGCAGAGTTTCTGTGTACAAATTAGTATGTAAACTCCATATTTATTGTACTCACATTAGTCTTTGAAAATGGGTCTCTCCTTGCGTAAGACAGTAACTTGACATTCAGGCAGATTTTCTGTGTTATGAAATGTTTCAGTAAAATACTGTTTACTGACCTACCCCCGGTTCAAGTTGTGCCTTCTTTTTGTTTGTTTGTATCCTAGCTCTTAGTTGTGCCTTTTCTACGCCACCTAGTGATCAGAAATGGCACCTGGCAAGTAGCCCCAGATCACAGTCTTTGCATACTACCCCCTTCCCCTGTATATGCAAAGTGGGACTTGTGCAGCATGCTCCCCACTGTGGGGAGCTAACTGAGATCCATTTCAATGGATTTTGAGTTGTCATTTGAAGTTGCTGACTTAGTAGAAGATTCAGTACATCAATACAAAATAGCTTACAGCCCCCAAAAGGCAAAATCTCTGAACTCACTCTGGGCATGACCATTTGGAGTGAAAAATAGAATAAGTCACACACATTCTTCTTCAGACTTTCAGGTCACCTGAGTGTGAGCTGGTCCCTCTCGCTCCTGCTGGTCACACTCAGCTCTATATCGCACACGCGACAGAAGAACCAAGATTTGCCAATGGATCATGTTCCGACTTTCCAATTACAGAATAGTATACAGACGGTCATTTCCCATTCCAGAAGATGGGGAAGTGAGGATGATGGTGGCCTACACTTAGCTGTGCAGCGCCTGCAATATCACCTCAGCAGTAAGATGCCTCTGTGTGTGCAGACACGGCCCCGTGCTGGCCTGTGAGTGAGATTTAGCACATCGCTACGGCAGTGCATTCGTATGTTTAGAGGCCTCTCAAAAAGCTGGTGAAGATCCAAGGGGCTCAACTGGTGTGCCTGGGGATGTTTTCTGAGAAGTTCAGAGACCCGAGGCTGGCTGGCTCCCACCTCCTGCCTGGGACTTGGCAGTGGCACCCATGTCCCCAGTGCTAGAACAGCAGCAGACTCCCAGGATCCCGATGCCTGAGGTGCCTTCCTCAGCCCCCGTGACACTTTGCACACCTCCTTAACAAAACTCTCAGACCGTAAACCTGTGTTTCAGATTCAGGGCACATTGGAAAAGAATTGGGAGATTTTATTACAGGTGTTGAGCTTTGCCCTCTGCACTTAGGCAGTAAGAGTGTCAACCACAAGATCGGCAGTTCAAGCCCACCAGCTGATCGTGGGCAGAAAGCTAGGCTGACTGCTCCCCTCACAATTCAATCCTGGAAACCCTGAAGACGGTCGCTATGAGTCAGTGGACTCACTGGCCATGGGGCTTGGGGCTTTCATCACACTCTAGAGGGCACAGATGCTTCACATACTCCACTGCTAAGGGTAGGGAAGTGCAAGTCTTCTGGAGGCGCCGTCCGAGAAACTGAGCTGTTTCCAGAAAATCTACTGAAACCACCACTCCTGGAGTCCCCACAAATCTGAATCTACTCATTGGCGATGGTTGGCTTAAGTTGGCTTTGTCAAAATAGCTTTTGGACACGAAGTCCACTTTCTGTGAAATTCCTCGAAATGACCAGTTGTGACTTTGTATTATAGCCTGGTGTTCTTGTTTGCTAAAAAATTTGAAGCAGTATAGTAAGTAAGCATGGGCTTAATTTTGCAATCATTTTAGGTCTTTATTTCTCAAGGTCAAAATTAATGTTACAAATGTCAACATTGAATTTTGTTCATATAAATTTTAATTGGAAGAACGCCTACCTTGCCCCAGCAATGAAATTTCTGGGGGGGGGATGGGATGCTCTGTTGAAAACGCCACACTGCTCACGTGCACCAGAAGTGATAGCTCGTGTTTTTCCCAGATTCATTAGATTTTGCACAGCTTGACTCTTAATGATGTTAATGCCCTAATGGACTTTTCAGAGACCGTGAGCATTTGGAACACATGGCTAATTAGAAATATTACCAATCTCTAAGTAATTCAGTTTTGAAATGACCAAGATACATAAGAAAGTTAGCTTGTTAATTTTTTAGCTCCCCCCTCCACATTTTTTCCCCTTGGAAAAATGGAAGGATAGTTATCCATTTGACATCTCAAATACAAATGACTTTCAAATCATGTAATTTGGAGAGCTGAGACAATCCGAATCTTCTTCCTTTGTACTGTCCTAAAAGACAGAAGTCTGCTAGCACTCGAGTACGGCATAGCAGCACATCTCTATCCTGAAGTGAAAACCATAATTTACATATCACTCTTCCATGAACCATATATGGGTTCTAACAGAAGAGCTTGTGGTCATTTTTCCTCATTTTCAAAGATTGGTGTACCTGATGAATGAAAATCTGTTACCAGCTAATGTAACGCAAGGGTCCTCTGGGTTAGGTGGTATAGAATTGATTCTGACTCAGTGACATAATACTAAGGAACTTCAAAAACTTCATGTAAGGATGGAATTAAAAGATAATGGAAGTTTTCCATGAATTTTTTGGAAGTCCCATCATAATATGCCTCATCCTCACCACAGTTGGCTTGAAATCATTACCGCAGACACTGTGCCTTGTCAGTCACGTTGATGGTGTACCTCTTTTTAGCTGATCTCTTCTTTCCCAAGCATGTTCTCCCCTCCCACCACACTCTCAGTCAGGTTTTTACACTGTGCTAGATTGCATGGTACTGCGATCCTGAGTCACCCGTGGTGGACAGAAGCCATCAGAACTCCCAGACTAAGACCAGAAAGAGGAAAAGGCAGTCTACTTCTGAAAACTACTGGAGGCATTTTGAATTAAGTAAAACATTTTTTGACCTAGGACCAGAAGATAGGTCCCTCAGGTTGGAAGACACACAAAATGACAGAGAAAGTGCTCCCTTCTCAAAGTGGAGTTAGCCTCAAATGGGACAGGAACACAGTTTTCAAGGCCATTATTTGCTGAATACAATACAACTCAAAATGAGAAGAAGATGCTACAGGCATACATTAATCAACAGAAATCAATTATGTGGAATGTACAAAGGATGAATCTAGAAAACCTACAAATCATCAGAAATGAATGCATGAATGTTGGTATCCGAGGTGTCAGTGAGCAGAAACAGGCTGTCATTGATGTTGAGAGACTCTCATGTGGTTCACTCTGCAAAGAATGGCAAATTGACATGGGCTGTAATAGCTTCATTGTTAAAAAAGAATATCTCATCACCTCTCCTGAATTAGTGTTATCAGTGATGAACTAATATCCATCTACCTACAAGTAAGATCAGTCAGCCTCAAATATACTCACCAACCACAGATGTCAAATATAAGAAACAGGATTTTTA
>PVJH01030112.1:0-25178 GCA_004026705.1 Nesogale talazaci
CAGCAGTAATGGATATAAGTCCCTAATTTGTCTTTTATTTTCATCAGGCAGATTCATTTTCATTAAGCAGAATGTAATTTACTGTACACACACCTCCCTTTCAATCTCACTCAGGAAACCCCCTATGGTAGATCTTTGGGGCTTCGTTCATCTGCTTGTTCCTTCACTCTCTGTCCTCATTCCTACATGTGTCTGTGTTTCCTCGAGGCTCAAAACACCTTGCTCATGTTCTGCCCTTGATCGTGAGTTTATAGATTTGATCAGCACAGGCTAAAGTAAACCGAGGCTCTGGCCTGTGTGTTTACACTGTTAGGATGTGACTCGTACAAATCCCATGGAACCCCGGAGGAAAACTCGCCTCTTTGTAAAGGCTCGTTTTCTATTATGAGTGTGCATAAGGATGGCAGATGTGCTCCAGAAAGACATTAGCAATTGCTTAGTCTTAGCATTAGAATATAATAAAAAGGAAGTTGTGGGCACCAAGAGGGAGAGCCACTAGCATTTTTAATGAGGCAAGTACAAGTGGCAAAAAAAGTATTGTGGATGCCATCAGCGTGCACTGAAAATGCGCTAAACTTAAATACACCTTTTCTGCGGGTCTTGAACACTCCCAGAGTTTCATAAAAGGAATATAAGCAGGAGTAGCATGACCTTGTAGGGGGAAATGTGGGCTTTGCAGCAGTGTGACCCAGGGCAAGGTAATTCCTCTGAGTTTCAGTTTTTCTTATCTATGAAATGGAGATTAGACCTTTATCATTGGACTACTTTGGATTTAGAGGAGGCAACCTGGTCAAATGCTTTATGTAAAAAGACCTTAGTGAATGATAATGTGTGTACAAAATAAATACCTGTCTCTAATCCCTTTCTGATATTGTGAAGCTTTAAATCAGAAGTTCTATAATGAGGATTTTCTGTTGCTTTTTTATTGTGGGTTCTCCGTAGGAATTTTCTACTGTCTGTATTGTGGGTGTTCATATTTGACTTTCTGATCCATGAAGAAATAGGTTTCCTCTCCTAGTTCTCTTTCCACATTTGCCATCTTAGTCCCTAAGTTCATCTACTTTCCTTGGCCTAGTAACCATACATTTAAGAACCTGACCAAGTTTTCATTTCACCTTCATAAAACAATGAAATCTTAGCAGTCACCCAAATTCATCTTTCTTCCAAATATGAGAATCACCTCTGTAGGTAGATCGCTGTGCCTCTCAGGAGGAAATTAAATGCCTCATAAAACTGTCTAGTTCGGCAGCTTGCTTTTTACATTTAAAATTCAGATGTTCAAATCTGCTTCCCAGTGATTGCTTACCCACTGATCCTGGTTGATCCTTCGGGAGCAAAAAAGAATTGAAACCAAGTTCACCCACTTTCCACACAGTCTAAAGCCATACAGTCCATACTGTGTGTGGAAGGAGGGTGTGGAACTGCCACGTCCAGAGACCCTGTAGTATGGTTGTCATAAGACGCAATGTTTGGGACATACTAAAAAATTATTTACATCTAACAGATCATCCTACATTTTTATTTGTTGGATTCAGTGATCCTAAAAATGATAGCTAAGGAGAACAAAGGGGAGATAGGCAGTGATGAGGACACTAGAAGTATAAGATGGTACACCTATCCTGTTCTGTTCAGCATGCCTGTAGAAATCTCAACAGAGTATTCCTGCCTTCAAAAGGCATCTCATGTCTTCTGCAAGTATTTGCTGAAAAATTGGCTCCCTCAGGGGAAGGGGAAGCCAACTTTCTACCAATTGCCAAACTCGGTTTCTACCCGAGGGAGAAAACAAGGAACCCTTTACTTAATTGCTGGGGTGTTGTAAAGGGACCTGATTCTCCTCCTTACCTCCTAGCTTTCATATCTCATTCCATGTGTTTGAGGACAATGACTCTTTTCACCCAAGTGCCATCATCTCCCTATTGAGCATTTCCAATCTATGGCACTATTTCCTCATTACCATTGTCAAAGAACATCAAGTACAGTAAGCAGAACTAAATCCAGTACTCTGTCTCAGATTTGAACACTGCATCCGAATGCCCGAGAGACGTGAAAACTTGCTTCATCTCAGTAGTCACACCACGGAAACACACATACTGCCACTCACCAGAATGGCTAAAATTGAAAGAGATAGACAATACCACATACTGAGCAAACAAAGGCTCATGCCTTGCTTGTGGAAATGTAAATTGGTACAAAAATTCCACATGACCTCCTGCAGCTCAGGATACACACACACACACACACACACACACACACACACACACTATAACCCCGCACCCTGCTTGTCTCTCAGTCTATCATACTGTGGTTGTTGCTGTGATGCTGGGGGCAGTGCCACAGGTATTTCAAATACCAGCAGGCTCACTCATGGTAACGTGTCTCAGTAGAGCTTAAGGACTATGAACAGACTAGGAATAAGAATTTTCCACTGAAAACATGAATGACAGCCGGGCTTTGTCAAACACAGTGCTGGCAGATGAGCACCTTAGGTTGGAAGACAATAGGACTGAGAAGAGCTGCCTTCTCACAGAATCCACTTTTAAGCTGTTGGAGCAGTTACTGAACTTGAAGCACTTACTGAAGAAGATCAAAGACTACACCCTCAGGCTGAGCCCCGGTGGCGTAGTGGTTGTGCGCGGGACTGGGGCCCACTGGGTTGGAGGTTCAAATCCAGCAGCAAGGCTGGGCCTCCTACTCCCACCACCAGAGGGCAATGATGCCTCAAAAACCAAAGACTACACCCTCAGGTGGGATTACAACTCAGTGCACACACAAAAAAACCCAAGTCCTCATAGGTTAATAAATGACATCATGATAAAAGGAGAAAAGATGGGAGTCAAGGATTTCATTTTAAGTTGAATCCACAGCCAGGGTTTATGGAAGCAGCAGTCAAGAAATGCATACATACCTAGATTGCGTTGGGCATGGCTGCTGCGCAGGACCTCGGAGATGACCCGAGCCATGGCAGTTCCAATCATCTCACGTGCTCATGGAAGGTAGAGGATTGATAAGGAAAACCCGGCAGATGAGTGCATTTCAATTACAGTGTTGGCGAAGAATACTGAAAATACCATGGCCTGCCCAAACAACTAGCCAAGCTGTTTTGGAGGAAATACAACCAGAATGCTCCTTCGAAACAAGGGTGATGAGACTTCATCTCATGTACACAGGGAAAATTATTAAGAGAGATAAGTTTCTGAAAAAGGAATTTCATGATTGGTAAAGTAGAAGGTCAAAAAGAAAAGCTTCAAAGAGATGAATAAACTCAGCGGCTACAACTCTGGGCTCAAATGGGAAAGTAATTGTTAGGGTGGGGCTTGACTGGCCAGTGTTTGGTTCAGTTGTACAGACCAACTCAAGGACACCTAACAACATGTCACAAAAATTCCACTCTGGTTGTGTGGGCAAGAGAAATTCATGCATATCTTCACCAAAGACATATTAAAATGTTATTACTACTCTCAATACTGCAACAATATAGGTCAATAGTGGAATAGATAAGTATATCCCAAGAATAGAACAGTCTAGCATTAAATCTAATTAATAATATATACATATAAACGGAGGAACATCTCAAAAGCAGCAATTCTCAACCTGTGGATCACAGCCCCCCTTGGAGGGTCTTCCACAACCCTCTCACAGGGGTTACCCGGTTCATAAAAATAGCAAAATGAGAGTTATGAATTAGCAACAAGGATAATTTTACTGTTGGGGCGGTCACCACAACATGAGGAAATGTATTAAAGGGTTGCAACCTTAGGCAGGTTGAGAACCACTGCACAAAAGTTTGAGGGGGTAAAATGCCAAGCAAATATACCGTATTTGTCAGACCATAGGCGCACTTTTTTCCCCAAAAGTGGGGGGGGGGATGAGGGTATGGCTTATGATCTGAAGGTCTGACACCCCAGAACATTTGTTTATGATGCCAGGCGCCCACTTCCTGTCTGCTGCTGTTTCCATGCGGGGGTTGCTGTGTTCAGGGGAAGTCCCTCCTCCTGGAGGCTCCATGTCAGTCAGGTCACCTGATCGGCACAGCGCGCGCCTTCCCTCATTGGTTCACGAAAGTGATGATGGTTCTTAACACCACTGCTGAGTTTACGCCCTTAAATGTTACTGTATTTTGCTTTAATATTTTAGTATACTGGTACTGTTTGGTTCAGAATATTTTGTTCTTATTTTCCTGGGTGCGTCTAATGGTCCAAAAAATACGGTATGTAATATGATTCAGTTTATGTACAGGCAATCTCTAAGTGAAATTTGCACATAAGTTGGAACTAATGCCTACAGTTCTTATTTAATCTTCTGTGCAAGGAAAGATTTTTTTTTTAATCTACGAATACGTTGCACCCTTTGTTCAAGTCCAGGATACCTTATTTTTTTCTATCATTTTTCTGGATTTAAAAATGTAATAACCCCACAAAAAAAGGGAAACAGGATTCATGTACTCTGGAGATCTAAACCCAGTTTGGTTCCTTTGAGTCACCATAGATGGCCATGTATTGTAGCTATCAGAATGCTCACAATAATTCCAGCTCTCTCTGAACTCATGGTATGATTGTACTTACTTGAAACTAGATGTGTCCATGTTGCTTTAGCCAATGTCATATGAGGACAAGTGGCATTACTTCTGTGAGGAGACCTTACAGATGAGTCTCTGTCTCATTAAATCAAACGATTCGCTGCCGTCAAATCAATGACCCTCTGAGACAGGACAGAACTGTTCCTGTTGCGTTCCCAGACCGTCAGCTGAGGTTTTGAACGATTGACTTTGGGGACTGAAGCCCAAACTGTAGCTCGGACACCTCCAGACCCCCTTCTGGGTCTTTACAGTCCTCTTTTGTCACTGCCCTGCCAATCAGTAACACCTCAGCCTGGATCACAAAGTAAATGCGACTCTCCAGAGAAAGGTCGCAGCCAAGCAACAATGCATGAATCTAAGTGCCCCAGTTTATTTCGAGTGATGAGTGCGTTACCACTATTTTCTTATCTAGAACTTCACTTCTTTCTTAGCAATACGTGTTAAATTCTTCAATTCTTGCAGGTGGGGGAGGCAGAAACATAAGCACCGTGCCATATTTAAGTTTCATCCTCATTGCACTTTATTTATTTATTTATTTATTCATTTATTTATTTATTTAGGCATCACTGCCCTGGTGGTGAGAGTAGGAGGCTCAGCCTTTGTTCCTGTGAGTGGGAATTGCACCTCCGTCCCAGGGGGCCGCAGTCCCGCGCACAACCACTACGCCACCGGGGCGCAGCCTCCTCTTTTACTTTGAATAATGATTCAAAATCCTTTTAGGTCTTTTAGATTTTATTTTATCATTTTATTGGGATCTCTTACAGATATCATAACATTCCATAGTTCAGTCACATCAAGCAGTATTGTACGGCTCTTACCACAATCAGTTTCAAAACATTCCCCTTCTTGGCCTCCTTGATATCCATTCCCCTTTATCCCATCCTCTACCCACCCCAAATCCATATCATATTTCCTTTTCTTTTTTTCCATATCTTACACTATCTAATATATCCATTCACCACAATTGTGATATTTACTCCCCTTGAGAGGGGCTGTACAATCATGATTGCTATCAGTTCCCCCTTCCCCCTCTCTTCCAGCACCCACAAGAAACCAGTACTCTTGTTACTTTTTCTGGGTTGTTACCTATGTTGACTTTCATGCATCAAATGATCTTAATTTTACCAATGACCATATGCAAATCTAACAAAGTTAATGAGGTAGAACTGAAACCATAGTAGTAGGGGGAGAAAATATTAAAGAACTAGAGGCTAGTTATGTTCCTTCAGTGCTATACCACACCCTGGATGTATAATCCGTTCCATTTAGCCCTCCTTTGAGGGCCCGTCCATTTACCTTACAGGTGAATTTTGGGTCTCACTACATCCATACCCCTTCACATCGATTCGGTTGCTTATTTTTGACCTGATAACCTATTCCCATCAATACCTTATGATCACACAGGCCGATGTGCTTCTTCTATGTGGACTTTCTTGCTTGCATACTAGATGGTTGCTTGTTTCACTACAAGCCTTTAAGACCCCAGATGCTGTATCTTTCAGTAGCCAGGCACCAGCTTTCTTCAGCACATTTGCTTGTGCACCCATTTTGTCTTCGGCGATCCTGTTGACAGGGAGCGTGCCTTCTAGATCTTCTTAACATTATTGTTTTACTAAATCTCAGCTCATTCTGGGTATTCTATTCTCTTTTACTCTTTTAAAGTTCATATCATACTTATTAAGTTTAAAGTTCATATCATACTCACTACCTGAAATAATGTGCTTGATTTGCTGGTTTATTATCTATTAACTAGTCTAGTACCTTTTGTGTTTTTTTATGCAGTTTGTAATGTTACTCTCCCAATTTTAGCGTTTGTGTTGCTGAAGCAAGCCCTGTAATGTTACTCTTTATAAAACAGCAAAGCAAAACATAGTCAAATACTTCTACAGTTTTGTTTGCTTTTTAACACTTAAGCTTACCAGGGCTTTTCCTTTTAAAATTTTCCTAATACCCAGCATTGATAACTCAAGTTTAGAAGTTCTTATACTTTTAAATTTGTTAAATATACCACTTCCCCCACTTCCTTTTAAAATACTTTCCTTAAGTATAAGATATATGTGACTGTGTCCCACTTACTCCTCCCAATTCTCTTAGGTATGTATTGCAATATGACCTATGTCTGCTTAAAGTTACTAACTAGGTCCTCTTTACTGGCCTGAGTTAAAAAAAATAGTTAGAAAAAAATTCCATATATATATTTATATAAAATCACCTATTCCAGGAACTTGGGATTTTTCTGAAAAAATTCCATTGAGGGCATTCCATTTAGGTATGCTTTTTGCATTAGTCTTGAATACTTAATCTGCCCTAATAGTTAAAGGAAGGTGAAAAGAAATCCTAATTTTCTCAGAACTGCCTGGACAAGAACTTAACATTTCAACAATTCCTTCCATTTACAGTTCCTAGGTAGGGCCTTTCTACTTTTCCAACTCAAACATGCAAGATCTCTGCCTTAGTCTCTGTCTCTGTCTCTCTCTCCGCCCTCCCCGCCTTCCTGCCTCCCTCTCTTCCTACTCCTTCTTTGGTCTTCCCTCCCTGCCACCCTCCACTCTACACAGGCTCATCTTTAACCCCTTAACCTCTATTTTACATTATCTATTGTCTATATATACATGAAAATAAGTCAAAAAGTGTTACTCCAGAAGCATAGAAGTCTTTACTAAATATCTAGATGGGAGGCTGTCCTTTCTCCATGTGTCCTCCCTCTCCATCTACATATGTCTAAAATGGTCTTTTCCACTCTAACCCTTCACTGAAAAATAATGCTCTCCCATTTTTCAACCTACACCACATCAAAGCCGCAGTTTTAAAATGGGTGCATACATGTGGAGACCCCTGCCAGCGCTGGGATTCTGCATCCACTGACTTGTGACTTTGTGAGTCGGAAGGAGACTTTATAGACTGATTTTGGGCATATGGGTTAATATTGGACTTATGACTTTGAACTGGACTGGGCTCAATGTCCTGTTCTTCTCGTATATAAACCTTTTCCTTATATCTTAAAAAAAAATGGGTGCATAAGCAGATGTGGTGAAGAAAGCTGATGGTGCCCAGATAGCAAAAGATATAGCATCTGGAGTCTTAAAGGTGTGTAGTTAAGAAGCGGCCATCTAGCATGGGTGCAACAAAGCACACCAGCCTGTGTGATCATGAGGTATCAATGGGAAGAGGAATCAGAAAGCACAAAAACAACCAAATTGATGTGAATGGGGCATTGATATAGCGAAGACCCCCAAACCCACCTGTAAGATAATTGAACAGAAGGGTCACACAGAAGAATGAAAAATCCAGGGTGCAGTATTGCACTGATAAAGCACATAACTATCCTCTAGTTCTTTATCCTCTAGTTCCTCCCCTTACCATTATGGCCTTTGTTTTACCTCATTACTCATATTAGATTTGCCTATGTTTGTTTGTATATTTAAGATCACTTGGTACAGGAAAGAAAGCTAGATACATAACCCCTCAGAAACAGTAACAGGAGTCATGGTTCCCTGGGGGTATGGGATGAGAAGAAGCTGACAGCATTGATGATTGAGTTGAACAACTGAAGTGTATATGAACAGATATACTGGATCATGTCAAATACGGAGGGGGGAAACTATCATAAGAAAAAAAGGGTTCCTGGGGTGGTTGAGTGAGGGAGACCGGGGATAAAGGAGAGGTCACATAAAGGGGTTCAAGAAGGAAGAAAATGTTTTGAAACTGATTATAGTAGCAATTGTACAATAACGCTTGATGTGAAATGTTATGATGTCTATATGAACTCCCAATAAAATGTTCAATTAAAAAAATAAAGCAGCAGACATCCTCTGAAAGTTCTTTGAGTTTAGGAATGGAAGAAGTGGGAGGAGGCAAGCCAGAGCAGTGGACTGGGTGGGTCAAGGTTCTCCAGGGAAGTTCTCCGGGGCAGCCCGCGTTACCCACAGAGAATGAGCGGGCGCGTTGTCTCACACTGCTTCTCCGCACGACTGTCCTGGCTTGGCTTCTCACTAATACAACTTTCAATTAAAAAAAAAAAAACTTTTCATAACAAGCCCTCCTAATGATCTTATATCCTTTGGGAAACCTATTACGTTTATTCCTTGGGCCTCATCTTCACCACGATTTTATTTTATTTGTTTTTGGGGTCTCTGGCCTCTGAGAAGCCTTCTCCGCTTAGAATTCCACTGGCCCAGCAGATCCCCCTCAGACGTCAGTTTTGATCAGACCTGATTTTTAAAGACACATTTTATAACCCACCAGTAGCGGGTTATTCATCGGGCTGCAAACTGCCAGGACAGCAGTTTGAAACCGCCAGCCTTCTGCAGGAGAGAGATGAGAATTTCTGCTCCTGTACAGAGTTACAGCTTTTGAAACCCACAGCGGCACGTCTAGTCTGTCTTATAAGGCCGCTGTGACTTGGGCTCGGCTCCCTGCCAGGCAGGTTGTTGTGGTGGTGGTTTGAGAAGCGCACGAAGACAGACGCATTACTGAAAGAACTTGTCTGCCGGCATTCACCCCTCTCAGAGATGTGTTTGGACACGTTTTATTTAGAAGAAACTCGTGTTTCAGTGCACTAGAGCAGCAGCCCAAGTGACAGTATCCTAATTTTCACCTACCATCATATTGCTATTGTACACCCTAGCATATACATATATACACACATGCATATGTATATTCTCCCACATAAAGCCAAATCTGTCTTTTAAATAATTTCAGGGAGGAACAATGAGAGGCCCAAAATTAGGAAGATGAGAAAAGGAAACAAGGGCAGCAGGAGGAAAAGGAGCTAAATGCTCGTGGGCAGGGCGAACTGGACCACGGCCAGCAGCACTTGCACCTTAGGGACTGGGTGGGACTGACTCCAGACACCCTTCTCCTCCCCCCACCCCCCATCATCACGGTGCTCCTTTATGAACAGCTGTGCAAGGCTCAGACTATGAAGGGTTTTTCCCCCCCTTTGGAGGTGTGAACAACCCCGGCAGTTTGAACCCTGCTCAAGGACTTAAATTTAAATACTAAAGTTTAAATACACAAGAACACGGTTAGAGCAAAGCAAAGGGAGAGAAAGAAACAGGACAATGAGCAAATGGATGCACCCCATTTCCCTGACTCTGCGTTCTTCTTCCCAGAAGGTCTATTTTGGGACGACTACTTCCTGTGGCCATCACATCCTGACCATTTGCTGTGGACATGAACAGTCAAGTAGAAGACTCCCGGGACCGCGCCATCATCAAAATGGCCGCTCACTTACCAGACCTTATTGTCTACGGAGATTTCTCTCCAGAGCGACCCACTGTGAAATATTTCGATGGAGTCTTGATGTTTGTTGACATTTCAGGCAAGCACAAAAGGGATACTTACTGTGGGTGCTGAATGCAGCCCAGTGGTTAGGGCTCTGCTACCAGCTGAGAATCCATTCAGATGCACCTCAGAGAAAGAGCCCAGCCACCTGCTGCTCCCACAAAGCAGACCCCCAGAACCCATGTGCACCCTCTATAGGGGCACTGGGTTGTTGGTGTTTACGTAGGTGGGCAGCAGGCTCTCACATCAGTGTTCAGATAAAAATAAATAAAAAGAGTGAGGAGACACTCTATGACCTTTCCCTTACTTAATTATCTCCAGTCCAGGGCAGACCTTAAGATGGTCAAGACCTATGCCTGGAACTTCAGGCCCAAGAGGTAAGACAGGACCTTTACCTAGGCCCTAATGTAGGGAACATAAGCAGAAGAAGCTGCATCCTGCCATTTGATAAGGCACAAAAGTCATTCTGAAGAACATCTGCCAGTTCTTAGGAGGTGAGGCCCACTGCCTTGCCAACACATTCCTCTTCTCCTGGCTCTGTTGGGCCCCTCCAAGCAGCCAGGCAAATGAGCTGTGCGTTTATTGCAGGTTTTACTGCAATGACGGAGAAGTTCAGCAGAGCAATGTATATGGACCGAGGGGCTGAGCAGCTGGTGGAGATCCTGAACCACTACATAAGTGCGATAGTGGAAAGTAAGTGTTTGCATAGAACATTCAGGGTCAGCTGATTATAACCCGATTGAGTACAATTGCTTCCTCATGAAATCAATCTATTTTAAAATGTAATAGATATCAAACAACATACTGATGCAGGCTGCTGGAGGGAAAAGATGTCTTGCATTAGCGAAATTAGTCTAAATTACAGACTACTTTGAAAACAGCTGTAGGAATAGATCTTTTAGTTATATTTAGTAACTCGAAAGTGCTAGAACCAATATTACTCAAATGTCATCACTGATATTTCTGTATGAATAGATTGGAGTAGTTTGTAATTAAGTTATCAGCAATTTGTCCCAAAGGGCAGCTTCTGAAAGACTTATACCCCAAACAAAAACAAACCCCCCAAACTCGCTGCCACTGAGCCAGTTCTAAGTCATAGCAGCCCTAAAAAGCAGAGGAGAACTTCCCTGGTGGATTTCCATAACTATTTATGTGGGTAGAGGGGCCTGTCTGTCTCTTGCAGAGGGCTGGTGGTTTTGAACTGCTGATCCTACAGTTAGCAGCCCAATTCATAACCACTATG
The DNA here is from genome assembly GCA_004026705.1 of Nesogale talazaci. NCBI lineage: Eukaryota > Metazoa > Chordata > Mammalia > Afrosoricida > Tenrecidae > Nesogale > Nesogale talazaci. The sequence continues at coordinate 11,106 of PVJH01030112.1, forward strand.
CCACCAGGGGACCTACTGAAGCATTTACAACTAAGTGAAAAGTTGGGTTTCCTTTTCAATCTTTTTCCTGCTTTCTTATTTGCATTCTTAATTTGAACTTGGTATTCATTAAGAAAATGATTTACTCAATTAAAGAAAACTCTTGGTCTAATCTTTTATCAGCCTCAAGTTTCCTAGTAAATTTTGGATGGCACAAACTGCACATTCAACTGTTAACCGAAAGCTTAGAGAGTCTAGTTCACCCAAAAGCACCTTGGAAGAGAGGCCTGGCGATCTATTCCCCAAACAAATCGGCCATCGACTCGTCTGGGGTGTATGGTACCACCCTGACACACATGGTACTGCAGGAGCTGGAAATGACCCAAGGGAAAAAGCCTATTTTTTTTTTGTACTTTGAGTTTCCTTGAACAACTCCTGACTCATCTGTCAGTTTGTCATTGGGTGGTGACTTGCATGGTGCTGTGAGGCTGGAAGCTATACCACAGCATTTCAAGCACCCACAGGGACACCCCACGTGAACAGGTTTCAGTGGAACTTCCAGACTAAGACTTGAAGAGAAAGAACAGGTGGTCCACTTCGGAGGCCTTGGCCACTGAAAGCCAGGTGAATAGCAGCAGGACGTTGTCTGATCTGGAGCCCAAAGAGGGGCCCCTCAGATTTGAGACTGAAGGAGAGCTACCTTTTCAAGTAGAGTGGACCTGAACGACATGGTTGGAGCAAAGTGTGGGGACCTTCCTTGGCTAATGGAGCGTGACTCAAAATGAGAAAGGACAGCTGGAAATTTCCATCAGTATGAAGTGTACAATGTATGAGGGTGGGAAAATTGGAAGTCATCAAAAATGAAATGAAATGCATAAAGATATTGGAGACATTTGTGAGCTGAAATGGACTAGTACTGGCCATTTTGAATTCAGTGATCACATGATTTACTGTACAGAGAAGGACAAATTCAAGAGCAATGACATCACATTGGACCTCAATAAAAGAACATTTCGACCTCTTTATTTTGAAGTACAATGTTGAATGGAATAGAATAATATGCCTATATGCCTGTGGGGAACACCATTTGTTAAGACTATTATTAAAATTTGCACACCAACCACTAAAAGCAATTATTAAGAAGTTGAATAATTCTACCAATGTATGCAGTCTGAAATCAATCAAACATGAATTCAGGATCCATTGATAATTACTGGTGATTGAAAGAATAGCCCTGGTGGTGTAGTGGTTGCACACTTGAATGCTAACTGCCAGGTCAGCAGTTCAAAACCACCAACCTCTCAGTGGGAGGAAGACAAGACTTTCTACTCCCATAAAGAGTAGTGTCTCAGAAGCACACAGGAACATTTCTACCCTGTCCATCAGGGACACCGTGAATTGGAATTGACAGAATGGGAGTGAGTATAAATATAGTAAATGGAATGCAGACATTGCTGATACAAATGGTGTCAGAGAGAACTTTGGTGCAGGACAGAACTTTGCAAAATAAATGACTTCTTCATTAGAAATACTCTTTTGTTCAACAACATAAATAGCAGCTATCTGTATAGACCTGGCCAAATGTAATACAAAATGAAATAAAACAAACTACATCTGTGGGAAGAGGTGATGGAGAAGCTCAGTATCATCTGCTAAAATAAAGCACAGGGACAACTATGAAACAGATCATCAATTACTTATATGCAAGTTCAGATTGGAGCTGAAGAAAACGAAAGCAAGTCAACAAAAGTCAAAACACAATCTTGAGCAGATCCCACTGAAACTTAGAGAGCATCTCAAAAGCAGGTGTGTGTGGAGGATTGAGCACACGAGTGACTGAAGGCCAGAGGAGTTTGACATCAAGAACATCACACATAAAGAAAGAAAGAAAAGGATCAAGGAAAATGCAAAGACTGAAGTGGATGTTAAAAGAGACTGAATCTTGCTAAAGCACATAGAAGAAATGATAGAGTAGGGCTGAGCCTCGGTGGCGTAGTGGTTGTGCGCGGGACTGCGGCCCACTGGGATGGAGGTTCAAATCCAGCAGCAGCTCTGCAGGAGCAAGGCTGGGCCTCCTCCTCCCACCACCAGAGAGCAATGATGCCCCCCCAAAGAAATGATAGAATGGAGAAAAAAGTTCAAAGGGACACTTGAGAAGACAAAAACCACTACAATGAAATGTGCAAAGACCTGGAGTTAGAAAAAAGGGAAGAATATTTTCAGCATATTTCATATTGAAGTAACCAAGGAGGAAAAAAATTACAACTTGAGTCACAATTCTGATGGCTTCTATGGGCAAAATACTGAATGATGAAGGAAGCATCAAAAGAAAGTGGGAGGAATAGACAGTCACTGTGCCACGAAGAATTGGTGGATATTCTACCATTTCAAGAGGTAGCATATGATCAAGAACTGATGGTGCTATAGAAAGCAGTTTAAGATGCACTGAAGGCATTAGTGAAAATGAAGCCTTCAGGAATTGACAGAATACCAATTAAAATATTTCAAAAACCTGAGGCAGCCCTGTAAGCAATCACTAGATTATACCAAGAAACGGGGAAGATAGCCATCCAGTCAGCTCACTGAAAGAGATCCAAGTTTGGGTCCACTCAAAAGGAGAAAAGGAGAGGTGACCCAGTGGAATGAGAAATTATGAAACATTATTGGTATCAACATGCAAGTAAAAAATTTTGAAAAATAATTTTTTAAATAGTTGCAGCAGAACACTGACAGGGAACTGCCAGAAACTCAAGTGAGGATGTGGAACAAGGACTAACATTGCTTGGGTCAGGGGGAATCTTGGGTGAAAGCAGAGAATACCAGAAAAAAAAAAGTGTACTTGTATTTTATTGAAGATACAAATGCCTTCGGCTGTGTGGATCACAACAAACTGGGCATAACCTTGTGAAGAACGGGAAATCCCGCCCACTTCATTGTGCCTACATGAAACGTGTCCACAAAGCAAGAGGCAGTGGTTGGTATCTGATGAGGGGATAGTGAAGGGATTAAACTAAGCAAAGGTGTGAGTTAGAGTTGGAATCTTTCTCCATGCTTACTTGATCTGCATGCTTGAGCAGATCTGAGAAGCTGGATATCCAAAGAAAGTAGTAGCAGGGTTGCAGGAAAGTTCATTGACACAACTTGTGGCACACAGAAAGCATATCTTGCTTGGTGAAGTTGAAGGAAGCCTGATGAACCTATGGATGAAGATCAAAGACTGCTGCCTTCTATCTGGATTGGAACTTAGTGGAACCAACTGAACAAGTCCATTCGAACTCATGGAGACTCATAGGGTAGAGTTAATCTAGGGTTTCTGAAACAGTAAATCTTTGTTGTTTTTTGGGGGGGCATCACTGCCCTCTGGTGGTCGTGGGAGCTACCCCGCGCTGCTCCTGAGAGCCGCCGCTGGATTTGAACCTCCAAGCCCGCAGGCCGCAGTCCCACACTCAACCACTCTGCCACTGGGCTCAGCTCAAATATTTTTTTTTTTTACATTTTATTGGCACCGAATTTACATAACATCCAGTTCAATCATCCAGTGGTTCAATCATCTCAAGAAGAATTGTACAATCATTACCACAATTGATGTCGGTACACCTTTACGAGTGAAAACAACCTCATCTTTTTCCAGAGGCATGGCTGGTGGGTTTGTACATCACTGACTTAGTGGTTAGCAGGTCAATGCTTAACCCACAGCACCACCAGGGAGTCTTACTTTCATGTGTGTAAAGAAAACAAAAATCCTCATAACTGGACCAATGAACATCATCAGGATAAACAGCAAAAAGACTGAAATTGTCAAGGATTTCATTGATTTGAATCCATACTCAGTGATTATGAAAAGCAGTAGTCAAGAAGCCAAATAATGTATTGCATTGAATAAAAGACCTCTTTAAAGTGTTAAAGAGAAAAGATGTAACTTTGAGAACTAAAGTTCATCTGACCCAACACGTGGTATTTTCCATGACTTCAAGTACTTGTGAAAGCTAGATAATAAGAGACCAGAGAAAACATGTTGCGTTTGAATTATGTTGTTGGCAAAGAATATTGAAGCTACTATGGACTGCCAAAAGAACAAGGAGTCCCATTGGTGTACTGAATTATACACCAGGCTGCTAGCTGCAGAGTCGGCAGTTTGAACCCATCAGCTGCTTTCTGGGGGAAAGATGAGACTCTCAGCTCCCATAAAGATTTACAGTCTTGGATACGCTAAAGGGACATTCTAATCTGTCTCATTAGGTCACTGTGCAAGTGACCCACTCAATAGGTCACTGTGAGAATCAACTCAATGACAGTGAGGGGATAGGTAAACCAAAAGAACAAACAACTCTTAGAAGTGCAGCCAGCTTGTTCCTTAGAAACAAGGAGGGTTAGACTTTGTTTCATATTCTTTCTATTTATTATCGGGAGGAACCAGAAGTACGCCATACTTGGTAAAGTGGAGGGTCATGTGAAAAAAAAGGAAGACAAGTCACTAAACCAGATGAATTGACAGTGACTGCAACAGTGGGATCAAACCTAATACTAATTGTGAGGATGTCTCAGGACCAGACAGTCCTTCCATTGTACATAGAGTTATTATGAGTTGAAATCACTGCTTTGGCACCTATCACGGTAACCACCACTACCTCTTAGTATTTCATACATGCACAAAAAACTATGATAATATATGATTAAAAGAAAAATTATCCATACAAGGCATAAAGTCCAAGTAAGAACCCAAATTGATCATGTACGTAGTTTCTCCATTTTTCAATCTCAGTTCTTTTGGCATCAACCTACTCATCATCATTCAATCCCTCATAACACATATCAATCAACTTTTAAAATTCCTAGACCTTTCACCTAATTCTAGCTCCCATGTAAGAACTAATAATTCTTATCACGTGTCCCGGGTGGATGGTTGTGCTCATGAAGGGAAGACTGAAGGTTTGGGTGCTACAGCAAAGTGTGGTGAAGAAACTAGGTGATGCCTGCTATTGGAAAGAATATCGCCTGAGGTCTTAAAGGCTTGACTTCAAACATGCAACCATTGAAGTGAGGCATCAACGAAGTTCACAAGGATGAAGCACACGAGCCATCCTGTGTGATCCAAAGATCATAAAGAAGAAAATCCAAAAGCAAAGGAAGAAATGTTGTCAGAGCTTAAGTTCTGCTAACTTAAGCTTAAGTTTTTGCAGAAGGCTATACAATGGATGCCAAAATCCATTTTCAGGGTGCACACATGGATTAAGCCTCTGGAAAATCCCCTCTGACCATAGTTGAGGGATGTGAATAGCCTTGTTATCAGACAGAGGGCCCTGCCAAGTCAATTATGGCCAATGAAATTAGGTTAAACTGTATTATCTTATTGCTTCACCTCCCTTAAGCCCATTGTAAAATTGTCTCTGTTTAAAGAAAAAGTGAAGGCTGAGCCCTGGTGGCATAGTGGTTGTGTGTAGGTCTGCGGCCCACAGGGTTGACAGTTCGAATCCAGCAGCAGCTCTCCAGGAGCAAGGCTGGGCTTCCTACTCCCACCAGGGCAGTGATGCCATAAAAAAGAAAAGAAAAGAAAAGAATAAGTGAAGGGGAAATATGCATAGATTAAGCATCCAATGAATCTCCTCACTGTAGACCAGGGATGTGAACAGACTTGCTATCATTAAGAGAGTGTTAGAGGGGCTGAGCTCCGGTGGCGTAATGGTTGTGCACGGGACTGTGGCCCACTGGGATGGAGGTTCGATTCCAGCTCCACGGAGCAAAGGCTGGGCCTCCTACTCCCACCACCTGAGGGCAGTGATTTAGAAAATGGATTATTGCAGATGCATTAGGCTAAAATTTGACATCTTATCCTTTGATGTCCCTTTTGGCCCATTCAAAATTTATTCTTGTTTTAACATCTGCTTTCTTTTCCATTGAAGTTATTCTCTATGTCACTTCATTATTGTAGTTAGTGTTTTTGTTTGTTTGCATGTTTTTCTATATATGAAATCCAGGCTACGTAAGTCCGTAGAGACCGTAAGTGGATTAATGGTTTCTTGAGGGGAAGGCAGGGAAGGCTTGGAAATGGAGAGCTACAAAAAATGAGTACAACAAAGAAGAAAATGTCCTAGAATTGATTGGTGTAGTGATTATGCAACTCTTCTTCATATGATTGAATTATTGAATTATAGGCCACTATAGCTTTTTTAAAAAAAATCTCATTATTATGGGAGGGGATAGCCATGGGCCTCATCAGAAGCCCTATCTTCCTTTTTCCTGTTTGTTTGTTTGTTTTTCTTCCCATTCACAGAAATGGAATATATGCATAATCTGTTTCAACACACGATATTTTTCAGACCATAAGATGCCCCTGACCATAAGATGCACCCAGTTTTTAGAGCAAGAAAACAAGAAAAAATATTTGGAACCGAATAGTACCATTATACTAAAATAGTTATTAAAATAAAGCAAAATATGGTAATATTTAGCAGCATAAACTGAACAGTTTTGTTAAGAGCTTTTATCACTTTCATTAACAAATGAGGAGAGGTGTGCACTGTGCCAATCATGTGACCTGACTGACATTGAGACTCCAGGAGACAAGACTTCCCCTGAACACACAGCAGTCCACAACATGCAAACAGCAGCTGACAGTAAGCGGGCACATGGGATTGTCAACAAATATTCTGAGGAACCACACCTTTGGAGCATTAGACACATTCTCTTTTTTTTCCCCCACTTCGGGGGTGGGGGGCAGTGCGGAGCAGAAATTGCTTCTTATGGTCCAACAAATACACTATTCTACAGTTGTGTAGAGGGGTTAAGTAGCTTGTCTGAGATGACGTCCTTGCTCTAAAGCTATTTCTGGTTTGCTGTTCTTTTGTCCCCATTTTTATTCCACTGGTAAAGAATGAACTTTTTGTTAGCTTTCAGATACTGATTTAAGTTATTTCCTTTTTTCCCCCCCTCAGAAGTGTTAATGTTTGGAGGAGACATCCTAAAATTTGCAGGTACGAGGGCTTACTGAGAAGAGGGAGGTGTGAGAAATGAGGGTTACCAGGCCTGAGCCCCGACAAAGGAGGCAAGATAGAAAGTGGGGGCCAAGAAAGGGACTGAAGAGTGTTTGTAAGTAAGCTTCTATACAGAGTTTACACAAGCTGATTCCCGGGGCAGTCAGAAGAGCCCCATGTGTTCATCTCTTAAAGGTGACGCTCTGCTAGCCCTGTGGAAGGTGGAACGAAAGCAACTGAAAAACATCATCACGGTGGTCATTAAATGTAGCCTGGAGATCCATGGATTGTTTGACACCCAGTTGTCTGAAGAAGGCCTAGATATCCGGGTCAAGATAGGTAAGCATAGATAAAAGAACAGATGGCTTAGCAGTTTTCAGTCTAGCCTCCTGAGGGAAATTTCTCTCCAAGGTAAAAAAGGTGGATCACAGGCTCCTCTCTCATGTCTTACATTTGGAATCAGGCTGAACAGAATGTGAAGTTAGACTCTTTTTAACTTACCGGGTAACTGTATGTAGCTTTACTCCCTGCTTCAATGATCACTGGAGTCCCTGGGTGGTACAAACAAGTCTCCTTTCAACTATGATCAAAGGGAGGGAGATTTGAACTCACCCAGATAATGCTTTGGAAGGCAGCCCTTAACATCTGCTTCTGAAAGGTCATCATCTTGAAAACTGTATGGAACAGTCTATTCTGCTTATACGGGATCATCACTCGAAGGATCTACTTGGCAGCTAACAGCTACAACAACAGAAGGATGTAAAGAATTAAGTTACAGTAGTTAGTGTCCTACCTGACACGTGGTAATCACCCCACAGAAGATATTGTAATTATGTTGTTCGTTGCCATCTAGTTGGCTCTAACTCATGGTGACCTGGTGCTAACAGAACAACTGCCCGGTCTTGTGCCTTTCTCCTGAACATTGGTATGAGTGAGTCCATTGTTATGGCTCTATTCTTAGTGTAACCATGATGATGGTGATTGTTCTGCTGATGGTCAACTATGTCGAGCATTCATTCCATACAGTCAAAAGTAACTTGTCATTACATAGAATCAGTAGGATTTAAGACTGACCATTCTCCACGTCATAAGGGTGATGTACCAAAAAGGCTTAGTGGGTGGGCCTGCAGTACAACTTCAGCTTCATAGCGTCATCTGTTCCCAGTTACAAGAGGCACGACACACATTTCTTTATTGCCCTTTAGACAGACCACACACTCTCACTTCCCCATTCTCATTCTCACACACATTCTCACTTCCCCATGCTCCTAAGGGATAGGCATTATGATAATCGTTTAATAGTGGGGGGATGATATTCTGAGAGGTGTGACTGTTCAATATCACCCAGAGCTTATAGTTGATGCGTATTTCCCAAATTAATACACTCCAGGAGGCTGATGTTCTATCCTTCTTAAGAGCGATGGAGACCCAAACCCCTTGAATATTCATTCATGTTGGTTGGCCTGGGTTCCAGCACCTTCTTGTTTAACGAGTGCAAGCATCAATGTGTTTCAGCTGGAAAATAAAAGAGCACATGTTGTATCAGAGGAAATCATCAACAACTCTTAGGGAAAGCAGAGTACAATGATTAAAAAAAGCAAATTTTAATGATAATAATTGCAGTCATCTAAAGGAACTGTGTATCATTTGTAACTCATTTATACATATATTTTATGTGCCGTATTTTACAACTTGCTGTCTTCTATTGATCTGATAACAAAACCTTCAGCTCCCAACTTTGAAATCATAAGTGAACATTGTTGGAATGGGACTCCTGATTATCAAAACACTTTTCCCACCCTGCTAACTCTGACCTGAAATTCCACCCTAGGGGTTTCTTTCTAGTGAAAGCCTTAATCTCTGATAAAAACAAAATTCATCCCCAATAGGAATTATTCAAGTTCTTATTATTGTCCTTAAATATAAGTAAAGTAAAGAAAATATAAAGCAAATTTGGAAATTGATAGAGCTGTGTTGAGAGATAAAAGTTCTAGAAAGATGAAGGCTAGTAGCTAAACTCCCTAGCTTGGTGGAAGGAGAGTCTTTGAAGGTGTGGAGCTCAATGAGGCATACTTTGATCTCTGTGTCAATTTTAGAAGCTTAGAGTTTGCTCTGAAGTAATATAGTCATATCAAGATTCTCAATTTTCAAAAAAAATTTTTCCAAGAACTAGTGCTACTGAAGAATAACCTAGAACTTCTTGTACAAACCTGCTTGCCTTCTTGGCAGGATTGTCTGCTGGACACATCAGCATTTTGGTCTTTGGGGATGAAACACGCAACTACTTTCTGGTGATCGGTCAGGCTGTGAATGATGTACGCTTTGCACAGAACATGGCCCACATGAATGAAGTCATTCTGTCACCAAACTGCTGGCAGCTCTGTGACCGGAACTTGATTGAAATTGAGAGGATTCCAGACCAGAGGGCAGTTAAGGTAAGTGGAGTGTTGACCCATGTAGAAAGTTCTGGCAATCTACACTGGGGGCTTCCTGCCAGAGGAGCCACTAGGAAGACTGGTTCCATGAAGCTACTTGGCATGGTTCCTTCTGGCTTACAGCTTAGGAAGCCTTATCCAGATACCTGTTCTGGAATGAGTAAAGTCTGGGGAAAGTCAGGGAGGAAATAATTAGGCTTCTCTCTGTGGAGAACTAAATATGGAGGACTTGAGTAGTGGACTCTTTGGGAAACCAGTGACCTTGCTCAGGAAACAGAGTTTCCGGGCTATCCATTAGGAAGGACTTTTGTGGCTGCCATTGGCCCCCACTTCCACTAACCAACGCCCTCAACCAACACCTAGGAATGCAAGCGTCACTGAGGGTGAAATATTGTGCAGGAGCAAGCCCAGTCAAGTTCAGGAGCAGGAAGAGGGAGTAAGAGAGAGAGGTCTTCTCCAAGCCCCTGCCTGGTAGAAAAAGTCTGGTTTCGATGAGACTGAGCAGAACTGGCCTTGAGATCTGGCCATGTAGAGGAACTGTGCTTTGAAGGCATGAGTTGGTGTATTAGTCTGGGTAGACTAGAGAAACAAGTCCATAGAAATGCATGTGTATAAGAGAGTTTTATATAAAGGATAATTGTACATTAAGAAGGCATCCTGAGCTGAGCCCCGGTGGTGTAGTGGTTGTGCGCGGGACTGCGGCCCACTGGGACGGAGGTTCAATTCCAGCAGTGGGGCTGGGCCTCCTACTCCCACCACCGGAGAGCAGTGATGCACCCCCCCCCAAAAAAAAGGCATCCCAACCCAGTCCAGTTCAAGCCCATAAGTCCGATATTAGCCCATATGTCTGAAGCCAATATATGTAAGTCTTCTTCCAACTCACAAAACACATGCAATGATGCCGAGTGCAGAAAGATCACAGGCCAGTGGGTAGAAAGTCTTTAGATCCAGTGCTGGTGTAAGCATCTGAGTGCTGTCAGGAATCTCCACTGGCTTCTCCAGTTCCCCGGGCACTGGGTCTATCAGCGGAGTGCCATGTGTCTTGTCAGTAGACCGTCTCAGGGAATGAGCCGTGGAAGAGCTTCTTGTCAGCTGGAATGTCTCCCAGGGACTGAACAGAGAAAGAGAGGTGTCTGTCCAAGGAGGAAAATCAGGAATTCCAAGAATTCTCAGGAGAAGGCCATGCCCACACAGAAACCACCTTGACTATGACCCATTTGACAGACTACAGCCCTTCACTCTTAATCCTCTCAAGTCCCAAATTGTACAGCAGGTGATGTAACTTCCACAGAGGGGGAAGAGAGCTATTGTGGGGAAGGGAGTGCATGGCAGACAGACAAAATACAGAGTCCCTGTGACTGCTGGGAGGCATCCACAATTCTCCCCAGCACCCCTTCCAAACTCTCCAGCAACACCACTGGCTGCACAGCCTAAGCTGCTGACACCAATCCTTCATCCTTCTCTACTTCAACCCTCCCTTATACACCTTCCATTTTATATTTCTAATTAATTTTATGAAGCCAGCAGCATTTCCTTATAGCCTCCACCCAGCTTTCTGCAATATTAAGCCCTAACAGAGCTCCAGTGCTCAATTGTTAGAACCAGCATGTTAATCGAGATACAACACTATTTACCATGTTGACTCTATTTGAATGTCACCATTTTCCCCACAATGTCTGTCTTTCAATTTTGGGTCCAGTATTCTCTCCTTGATCTCACATTATAGTCCATGGCTATTTTTACTTCGTCTCCTGCTTTCTACGACAGAGCGTCCATCTTCCTTTATCTTTCATGACTCCTACGACTTAAAAAATACATATTGATTAATTCATTTGACAAATGACCCTGATGTTTTCTGAGTAGAAGAGGGGGGCTGGCCTCATTTTGGGGGGCAAGAATACCACAGAAATGATGTTTGCTATTTTTAGTGTATGGCATTGCACTAGTTATGATGTCATTGTATCTTATTACCAGCAGTGTTTCTATTGGGGGGAGTGCCCACCCCCTTTACCTTTTTTGACTTCTAAGAAAGGAAGGATGTACTGTTGAACCCCGGTCAATTTGAATTCAACTGTTCTGAGCACTCCTGCCCTGGTCCAATGTGTGGATGTGGCAACATAGCACACGGTCTTGGAGATTTCCGTACTGAAGACTAGTCCCAAGCCCCGAGGTCAGGAGTTGTGTGCCCAGCGACTCCAGAAGGGGTATCACCTCTCGTCCAGCAGAAAGAGAACACCAAGCATTCAGACCATGGCGGCTTTCAGCGGAACCCCATCTAGGAAGCGACTTGGTAGTTTGACCAAGTCTAGAGGAACATCCGTGATCACCTCACAGAGGAGTGTGACATTCCTATCGCACATCCCACCACTGCTCCAGAAAGCGCAGTCTCTACACTGGATGAAAACACAGCATAGATAGATACACACACAGTGGGTGACACAAGGTGCTCCGTGGATCCCTTCAAGCCTTTGTGGGTCTGGAAAGCGGGCAAGGTTAGACTAACTCACCTCAAGGCTCTGATGAGGGGCCCTTCCATGCCTGTGAGTGGAAATCCGAATCAGATCCCGAAGGGCGTGCTCCCACAGAAAAAGAAATGCCATCGATTGGAGCGTCAAGTCACGGAGGCAGGACAGAGGGGGCCTTCGACAGACTAGACTTTCTCGTTCTTGTGTGTACTTTTCTTAATCACCCAACTGCTTCTCATGTCCCCCTCCGTGTTCTGCCTCATCCTCACTTGCTCCTGTTCTTCTAGGTTTTAGGACTCACTGCAATGGCCACACAGGGTTTATGGTGGACGCTAACAGCTTGTAATACAGGCAGAGATGCTCACATTAGAGTTGTTTGCTGGGAACACGGTCCTTCAGGACACGAGACAGAGTTCTTTCAGGATCGCTAATCAATACCTAAAGGCAGGCCGCTCCACTCCTAAGTCTCAGTCCAAAAGCACACAGCTCCTCCAACTTGTGAGCCAGCAAACCCAGCGCCCCAGAGGCACCCCCCTCCACAAGCCAACACCCTGCGCTCCTTGCCCTGGGGATGGGAGCCCACTCCTCTGCTTCCTGCCCTTGCTCTGCTGCTGCTTCTATGTCACAACCTTGATGTCAAAGCTGTCCGCCTACATCTCGGAAACTCACTGCTCCGGGGTGTCTCAGGAATCCAGAGGCTGCGCTCACGCCTGGCTCTTTCTGAGCGTGAGATTCTCCTCTCCATGACGATCCAATGAATCCCCTTCACAGAGACTCTCAAGGGAGCTTACACAATCTCCTTCCACTTTCTGACCCAGTCCCAAGCAGGCAAAGGCCGTGTGGGGGGAGTTACAGAGACTTTGGACTAGAAGATCCACTTTAAATAATACACTGTCCCTGCACCCTCCAGTCCTAGTTACTAAGTAATTGTGACCCCCAAAGCATGGCTGGCTGGTCCCAAGTTTCTAAGTTAGGCTGCACAGGGAAGGGTCAGGCTTAGAGAGTGAGCCTTGGAAAGCCTAAAAGATAACATAGAACCCCTGCCCAGGTGGAGCCTGTTAGTACCTGGAGGGAGGGAGGGTCATTGAAAGTGGGGATCTGCTGGTTAGGGTTTGGGGGGACAACTCATCAATAAAAGCTGCCTTCTTATATGAATTAAAAAAATAATGAAAAAAAGAAGACTACTCTGAGGGAGGAAAAGTGATTATCTTCGCCCTTGGCAATGGTCCTGCTTGTTTACACTGAAGATTGTAATCGGAATGAGTGGAGAAATATTTTCATGTTATCTCATCCCATTGGATGACCTTGAAGGGTTAAACAGGCCATTAACTGTTTGCCATGAGCTGGACATTCAAACAGAGGCCCCCGGTCTGTTGTGCAGGGGAATGACACGCAGAGGGCCAGCCCACCCTCAGAACCTACTCAAACCTTTTCTTTTTTTCTAGGTGAACTTCTTGAAACCACCCTCTAGTTTCAATTTTGATGAATTTTTCACAAAATGTATGAATTTCATGGAAAATTATCCTTCTGGAGATCACAAAAGTAAGTCCCCAAGAGCCTCTCCTCTGCAGTGATCCGTTGGGTCTTCTATCAGTGTCAGCTGCTCTGGTCCAGTTGTCTAGGGTCCTCCACCCATCTCCCCAAATCTTTCTGGCACCCAAAGAGCACCTAGAACAGCAATTCTCAACACAACCTTCCCGCAGCCCTCTACCCCTCACGCTCCGAATGCTTCCTTCATCTTCCAAATATTGACAAGTCTTCCCCCATATTCTAAAATGAATCAGACTTTCCTTCTTACCTTTCTCTCCTAGCCATCACCTCCAAACATTTCCAATGAGTACCTGTGTCCCCCCCCCACCCCGTGTATTTATTCACTTCATAAGCAGTACACATACCCCAAGGGCTATGGTTCATTTGCTCTTCAGGCTTGAGTTCTGAAATGTGGCTTCTACCTGTTTGCCCTCCTGTTCTATTCCCTGAAACTGTACCAAAGTTGTGTTTTTTTTTTTTGGGGGGGGCATCATTGCCCTCCGGTGGGAGTAGGAGGCCCAGTCTTGCTCCCGGAGAACTGCTGCTGGATTTGAACCGCCAACCCAGTGGGCGGCAGTCCTGCACACAACCACTTTGCCACCGGGGTTCAGCCCTTTACCAAGGTTTATATTGAGTATATCAACACTGCCATCTTCCCCAAACAGATGACCTCTTCTCAGGCTTTGTCTTAGG
>PVJH01030113.1:0-25209 GCA_004026705.1 Nesogale talazaci
TGGGGTCCCCACTAACGACCCCGCCGGGATGATCGTGGAGGAGCCGTAGATAGCGAAGACGGGGCGCGTGCCCGCGACCCCGGAGAGGGACCAAGCCCGCTGCTGTCACCGCTGGGCGACCGTCCGGACGCAGAGCGGCTGGGTGTCCCTGGCCGCCGATACTGGCCGCTTGGGGACGTTTCCCACGAAATGGGGCTGAGCCCGCCCATCCAGCGGCAGATCCGTCGGGACACCCAGTTACTTCCATTTCTGCCATGCGCGGTGCCTCGTGTAGCTTTCAGGGTTAGGGAATGACTTGTCCTCTAAGTCGTTTGGTTAGCACCATTCCTGAGTTGTTTTTCTAAGTACACGCCTCTCACGTGGTGACCTTGGGAGTTACACCAGACAGGCGTGTATGAAGGAGCCCGGAGACGCCGTGGGTTGAGCATCGGCCTCAAACCAAAGGCCAGTGGCTCGAACCCTCTAAACAATTGTTAAGGCCGCTCAGGGTCAGAAATGGGTTTGGGTTTGAGCCAGGCTCTGTGGAAACGCATGAGTTCCAAGCAGCACTGTGAAGCTTTATAGTCTGAAACCCATTTTTACCCTGCCCTGGAGGGCCACTATGACTTGGAAATGAATCTGGTGATGCGTTTGTTTGCATAGAGAGCTTCCTAAACTTTGTATTCTGTCCTGCATTCTTTCTTTCAAGAGGGCCTTCTGCCAAAGCATAAACCAAACATACAAACGATGTCAAGTCAAAGAATGACCAGCAGTACCAGGAAGGGCAGAAAAAGAAGAATATTGACAATGTTGCAAAATTCTTCTGAGACATTCCTAATACCAGTTTGTTCTTTTCACTATTCACTGTAGAAAGTAAATTTTCTTTTTTTTTTTTTTGGGGGGGGGGCATCACTGCCCTCTGGTGGTGGGAGTAGGAGGCCCAGCCTTTGCTCCTGTGGAGCTGGAATTGAACCTCCATCCCAGTGGGCCCCAGTCCCTCGCACAACCACTACCCCACCGGGGCTCAGCCATAAAATAAATTTTCTTATGGCCTTCATTGTAAGAGACGGTGTAGCAAGAATGAGGCTTGATCAAAATAAAATACAGTAGACCTCAACTTTTAGAAATGAGGTGTAAAGAATTTTTGGTTTTCCAAACTGGAAGGATTCTGCAACTCTGCAAAATGTCCATCGCTGTGATCTCTTTGTAGCACAGCAAATAAAAATTTGGTTCTTGATAAAAAGTGAATTCTAAAATATCTCGATTGCATAGCAAAGCCCAAACATAGACCTATGATAATGAAACTCAGATTCAAGGCTTACCTGAGACTTGTCAAAAATTCACTGGCATATTCATAAACTGGAAAAAAGAAATCGGGCCTTTTTTTTGTGGAGAGTTACCCCCAAAGAGAAACAGCTCAACAAAGATCATGCTGAGTTTCGGTGTCAAAGCTGGAAATCGAATCCTGGCCCAGGGCCTCTGGGGAGATAGTGAAAACCATGATAGGAGCAAGCCATCAGATGATGTTCATCTCGCTCTCGTGTTCTCAACTGTCCTGGGAGGCTTTGAAGAAAATCTCAGTGATCAAAAAGACCCCAAGCTCACTGCCTGGAGTCCGTTCTGATTCATAGCTACTCTGGAGGACAGAGTAGATGTGCCCCTGTGAGTTTCGAAGACTTAGCTCTTTACAAGAGTAGACCACTGCATTGTTTTCCTGTGTGCCAATGGCAGGGTCAAATTCATACCCCACTACACTATCAGGTCTCCTCTTCAGCTCATCTGAGTGTTCAAACTTCCCGAAATGATAAGGACTCTGGGAGACAGTGACACCCCTTTCTTTGGAAAAGCTTAAGCAGGGGCTAGAAGTTTACATAGGGAGTTACCAAGGATTCAAACTCCAGTGTCCCTGCTGTGAGTCTGCTGTCTTTGAGTGGGTCAGTCTTTTTTTGTGTCTATGTGGTCAAAACCACCAGGAAGATTAGAGCATCTGTAAAGTCTACTTTTTGAGTCAAGGATTGTGTGTTTTGCGCTTTCATATGTCAGTTTTCACAGTACATTTTCTAGATAGGTATTTGTAGTGTAGATAACAGGAAGCACGACCAAGACTATATTATGCCATCTTATCTCAAAAGAGTGCTCCCTGCCCAGAGGGTCATCCAGGCCCAGTCATCCCTGTTGCTCCCTCTCCCCACAGCCTGATGATCAGGCTGCAGCCAAGGCTCGGGGCAAGGGAGCAGCTAGGGGGAGGCAGGCATTCTGCTCTGTGACTTCACAAAGCCTTCAGAGGGCAGCGCTTAACTTAGAGACAGATTCTCTTAAGTAGCCAAGCTGCTCCTCAAACAAGCCCAGCAGATGGAGGAGACACCCACTAGCCATCGGGTGGGTGAACCTGACACAGGCAGGTCTTCCGGGTATACTTGAGTCTAAAGGGGCAAAAAAGGACAAGAGGGTCCAATGTCCTTTTGGTGGTGCTTTATTTCTACAATGCAAAAGTGGTCTGGAACGTCTAACCTTCTGAATGAACTCGGCACGTCCAGGCCTGACCACAAGACCCAAAGCCTGAGCTCCGCTTTGAGCCACGCCACGGACCAGCCCAGCTCTGGGTTCTTCACTTTCCCGAGCAGCCTTTCCAGCAGCTCTCGTGCCTGCTACGGGATGACAGCAGCTCCCTGCTCTCTCGCTGCCAAGGTCTGCCCTTGGGCTCAGTGTTGATGGCTCTCGACGGTGCCAAGCATCAGAAGTCAAGTCCACTGGCTTGTGGAGCCGCTGCGGGCCTGGGATCTGAGCATCTCCACGTGATCTCTGCCCCCTTCCAGGTTCACATCTTCAGGGTCCCACTGTGGAGAAAGAACACAAGTGGCACCCTCACGGAGCCAACCCTTCCCGTCTCTACAATCCCCAGACACACACCAGGACAAAGAGGTCAGGCCCGGCTGGCCGGACCTGCATTTCTAGGGCACAAGCAGAGGCCCACTTTCTAGGTCACGTCCCCCGATGATGCTGTGCAGCCAGCAGCACTCGCTGCTCCCTGGAAAGGCTACCCACAGGCGCAGGGCCTCGGGGTGGAGACCTCGGGCTCGGCATCTTCGCAGGCTGCCCAGGGACCCTCTGTGGTTGTTCACGCCCTGCTTCCTGGGAACCTCACATGTAACAAACTGAAACACAGCCTGCCCATGTACTGCCCTTGCGATCATGCCGATTCGGAGAGCCTCAGGTGCTTGGGAACCACAGGTCTCACCTCCCAGATGGCTGCCTTGGGCTGTGCAGTCCGACTCCAGCCAACGCGGCAGCCTGTGGGCAGGAACACCTGCTGCCCACACCTGGGGGACGATCTGACAGGGTGGAATCCTCACACCACATTTTAAAGCCTTTGGTTCGGAACCCCTAGCAGAAGGTGTCTTAAAACTTGCAATGACTCTGGAAGCACATTGCTGGAATCCAGGTGTAAAGGACTCGAAAATAGATGATCCATTCTTTGGTCAGAAATGATGCTGAGACTCCAGATACAGGTGGCTCTCCTAAAACACGTTCTTCATCTGTCACCAGGAGGCAATGGTGCCATGGAATGGCAGTAGTGGCCAAGGCCTCAGAGTGACATATTGTGTGCATGTTGATTTCAACAACCCCTGCACTTAATCTCAGTACACCCATCGATTGACTACTGGGCAATTATTTGATCCAAATCTTGTTTCTTCATTGCGTCTTCTCTGAGCCTTCTTTTATGATGTTGGCTTATTTTAATGCCCCCAAAGCAGAAAGAGCTGTGACTTGGCAGAGCCTGAAAACAGGCTCATCTTCTGATGGGCCTCTCATGTTTACATTCTCCAGCCCTACTGTCCACCTGTCTGCTCCCCTGGCTTGAGTCCCCAGTCATCCGAATGGACTCTCTCTCTTCCTCTGTTGCTCCAGGTGTATAGAGAGCAACTTTTGAGCCTTGGATGGTCTCTTGACCCCAGGTACTACACAATGAACGGGAAGGTAGAAGAGAAGCACTGAACATGTTACTGTGTCATGAAACCAGGACTCTAAACCTCCAAACCAAGGAATTAAACCCCATGAGGTAGCTGTTATCAATAACAGCCTCAGCATCTGCTTTAAGAAAAAAATCATTGTTAAACTATCAACCAGAGCATTCTCCAGGTGTACAACTTATTGGCAGCAATTACATTCATCACCTGTGCAAGATTACCTTACCTTCGTCAGCAGCATGGTCAGTAAGAATAAGAGGAGGAAACAGAATGTGTGACTACTGCTAAGAACTGCTGTCCCCTTTAACATGAAATCAGATGAACTGGATGGTGCCCAGCTTCCATTACTGAACATTTCGATCAAAGATTCTATAGGAGAATTCTGATCAAAGGTGGGTGTTGGGGGGGATTCAGAACATAATTTTAAAATTCTCATGGAATCTAGACTTTCTGGAGCAATGAGACTGGATATCCTCCCTCCCTCATTATTGCCCTAAAATAGTCTTTAAACCTCAAACCAAATACAACGCCTTCTTAAAATCAAACAGTAGTTTAGCTTAACTTGTAAAGAATATACCAGCCTTAAGCACTGTGATCTTTCAAGGTATATAAGGGATCAAAGCAGCTTGGGGAGCAGTGGATTATGTAAATGGGAAGGCACAACTGAGAAAAGGAGGACAAGAGTGGCCATTAACTTGACTGAGGTGATCAGTGTCAATTAACAGTCCATGTAGAAACTGTTGAAACTGGTAAATGTTCTAGTGTGTATACTCTCAACAACAAAAAATTAAATGCTTAAAAAAGGGACAGTGATGTCACAAAAACAAAACAAACAAAAAAAGGGGACATATGCAATATGAAATCAATGTTTCAAGATACAACAGTCCAGTCGGGCTGAGCCCCGGTGGGTGGCATAGTGGTTGTACGCGGAACTGCAGCCCACTGGGTTGGAGGTTCAAATCCAGAAGCAAGGCTGGGCCTCCTACTCCCACCACCAGGGGGCAGTGATATGTCCTCCCCCAAAAAACAAAAACAAACAAACAAACAAACAAAACAAACAGTCCAGTCATCTCCAAAGATCTCTATTGTTTCTCCCGGTCTTGATGGCTTGACAAAAGATGGGAAACAAACAGGTAGTGAAATCAGGCCACAGGAAACTCTCCTGAAATAAGAGTATAATTGTCCATACCTGCTCTGAGTTTAGGGCCTCCCAATACTTTTGCTGCAGAATAAAAAGAGATAGAAAACGCGTTGGATATGTTTTGCCACCATCCCACAACAGAACAGAGCTCAGTGCAGCCAGGAAGCCAGGGGATAGGCCCCCAGATGGTGCCAGGGAGCTAAGGAACAGCTGACGTTAGCAAGCAAGCAGGCAGGCAGGCAGCAGCTGTTATGGGTTCCAGTTTCATTAGATGAGCACGGAGATAATTATAATAATGATGAAGGGTTGTAGGTTCTTCCTTGGGAAAATAACAATCTATAGAGATTTAACAGTAATTAATAGAAATCATTATGAGAAGTACTACTTATTGAATTATGCCTCCCAAAGTATGTGTTGTAAATACCTAGTTCTCTGCCTGTGGTTCTAATCCCGTTTGGAAGTGGATTGTCTGTATTATGTGAGGGAGGCAGGATTACTATAGGAAGTGTCTTGAGTCAATCCTTTTTAAGATCAAACAAATGAAACTCAGTCAATTCCATCGCGACTCATCGTGAGCCTACACAACAGGATAGAATGGCTTCTTTGGGTTTCCAAGACCATACCCCATAGGTCTTTACGCAAGCAGAAAGCCTCCTCTTTCTCCCATACAGTGCCTGGTGGTTTCGAATTGCTGCCCTTGCAGTTAGCCACCCAACATGTAACCACTATGCCAAAAAGCAAACAAAAGAATCGGGGAAGAGACATGGCAAGCCACATGAAGATTGCCTAGGAGCAAACGCTCAGACAAGGACCTCAGAGCCAACAGGGACAGAAGTCTTCTAGAGCTGGTACTCTGAAATTGCACGTCTAGCTGTGTGATATTTCTGTTGGTTAAAGCTACCCACGTGTGGTATTTGTCATAGCAGCAATTGACAACTAAGAGAAAGCATAATAACAGTTCTCTTATTTAGTAACCACATAGCTAACATGATTCAATTCAACTCTAAAATAAGATGGAAATAAAATCCTCTCCTTGCCAATAAGGGGAATTTGCTATCAGTCAAGATCCATGTTGAATCAGCACTTGGTGCACCGTGGGGGCCATGCTAAACCTCAAATATGTCTGACTCAGGTTCTTTTTTTTAATCATTTTATTGGGAGCTTGTACAACTCTTATCACAATCCATCTATACATCCATTGTGTCAAGCACACTAGTTGCCATCATTTTTACATTTTCTACTTGAACCCTTGGTATCAGTTTCTCACCACCCCACCCCCATCCCACCATGAATCCTTGATAATTTATCAATTATTTTATTATTCTTTACACTTCCTCCACCCACTTTTCTGTTGTCTGACCCCCAGGGAGGAGGTTGTATGTAGATCCTTGTAACTGGTTCCCCCTTTCTATGCCACCTTCCCTCCACCCTCCTGGTATTGCCACTCTCACCAGTGGTCCTGAAGGGGTCATGGGTCCTGGATTCCCCATGTTTCCAGTTTCTATCTGTACCAGTGTACATCCTCAGGTCTATCTGGATTTGTAAGGTGGAACTGGGATCGTGATCGTGGGAGTGGGGGTGAGAAGGGAGCATTTAAGAACTAAAGTTGTGTGTTTCATCCTTGCTAGCCACACTGCGCCCTGACTCCTACCTGTGGTCCTTCTGGAAGGGGATCTGACTAGGTTCTTGCAGGGCAAGCTCCAGCTCCACAGCCTGCTGTCAATCCATTTGAGGGCATTTCACATAATACCTGTTGTGGGTGTCAATGAGTGGACTCATACTCCTCAGGAATCCCTCTGCTGGCATAGTTGGGGTAATCTCCATGTGAGTGGGGTTCTTAATGCGTGATTAATCTCTTCAGATGGGCACCTTGGTGCTGGTGGCTCAACGTCTCCATCTTCTGCAACATCGACTCCTATGTCCCCATCTTAAGTTTTGGGGTCTGTTTCTTTCCTGTGCAATCTTTAATATCAGGCACCTTGCTAGGTTGAGAATTAGGTGGGGATGGTAATTCAGAGACTGATAGAAGATTCTGGGTTTGGTTTTCAGTAGTATTCATTCTGGTACAAGTCTCTCGTGGTACAAGTAGAAGCTGTGGGGCCTTTTATTGGACTTTTTTTGGTTGTTGTTTGTTTTGGGGGCATCACTGCCGTCTGGTGGTGGGAGTAGGAGGCCCAGCCTCGCTGCTGGATTTGAACCTCCAACCCAATGGACTGCAGTCCTGCGCACAACCACCACGCCACCAGGGCTCAGCCTTATTGGACTTTTGAGCAGGGTTTCTGATGCTCCACGTGCATCTCTCTCCTTCCAGTTTATTGTAAGTAGGACCAACCCGCCAGCTCCCCCATGTTTCTCATCCTGTCAAGATAGTGGGGAGGTAGCACACGGCATCCCCCAGGCCTCACTTCTCACCCAGAGGTCGTCTCTTGGTGGTGCTATGGAGGTATTAGCTTTGCCACCTCATATCGATTAACAGGACCCTTTTACTAACAGTGATAGACCTGTCCGTACTTCCACAGACAGAGGGTGTTCTCAGTGCCTTTGGGCCTCATCAGACTTGAGAACCAATTTAGAGAACTCCTATTTACAATTTTGTTTCTCTAGACCCGTTTCTGGTACATTTGTGAGGCTGGATTCTCCAGAGAAGCAACAAAAAAGTGATGCTGTGTCTGTATCAGAGAAAAAAGATTTATATCAAGGAATGGTTTACACAATTGTACAAGTACACAAGTCTAGTTGGTTCAAGACCCTAAGTCAGATATAAGCCAGAGTCTTCTTCTGACTCCTGTAGCTGTGGAAGCTGATAAACAGGAACCGGAAGACGGAGCAGGAGAGCTCTAGACTGGTGGATGCCGAGTTGAATGAATCAGAGGTCAGCTGAACAGATTGAAGGTCAACAGTCTGCTGAAGGCGACAATAGGAGATGGACCAATCAGATGTACAATTAAGCTCCAGCAGAATGCAAAGGGGCAAGAGAGAGGTGAGCTCCGCTCAGTCTCCCTTATACGAAAGGCCACACCCCAAGGAAGTGTCATCGGGCTGAAACTGACTGACAGAAAGGTCTCCACCCCTACCTTTACCCAATACCAGGCATGTCTCTTGTTAAGGGCCACTCGGCTGGTTCTGACCCATGGCAACCCCATGCACGCAGAACAACACACTCCCAGCCCCAGCCACGCTCTTCACTGCGCCTGTGCCGGGTCCCCTTGCTGCAGCCACTGCGTCAGTCCATCTCCTGGGGGCCTTCCTGTTTTGTGGCACTTCTACTGTGCCAAGCATCATGCCCTTCTGACAACATGTCCACCGCTGTACTTCTTCCAGCCAGACTTCCTTGTCTGTTTGAGCACTCCACGCCACTCTCGTTGTTCTTCACCAGCACCATAATCCAAATGAATCGATTCTTCTGTATTCCTTATCAGTGCCCTCCTTAGTCAATGTCCAACTTTCACATGCATGAGGCCCATGAAAATAATATGACTTGGCTTAATCCTCAAAGTAACACCCTTGCTTTTCAATACTCTAGAGGTCGTGTGCTGTGGCTTTCCCGAATGAAACATGCCTTCTCATCTCTTGACTCCTGCCTCCGGGATAATTAAGGGAGGAGCCACGCTAGACAAAACAGCCTTGACAATGGCATCTTTTCTCCATGCGTCACACTGTTGTCTAGGAGTCTTCTTATGTCTAGCAGACCTAAAAGCTAACCATCACAACTGTAGATACTCTTGCAAAACACCAATGGTAACTTGTAGTTACCTCAGTGCGTGAGTAGGTGGTTGCTTTATTTGTTAAAATATTTCATGAAATGCATTTTGGATCCTGAAACAAAAAAAAAATTAGTGGAAACACTCGTGAGACCCAAATATAGACTACAGTCTAGTGAACAGTGACGGGTCCAAATGAATTTCTTGGTCTTGATAAAGGTAGCCCTGGCCGTGTAAGTAAGAGTTGCCACCGCCCCAACCGCCTAGTTTCATTTCAATCCTAATGGGGGAACTCAGCCTATTTACTTACCTGCTATCTAGCTTTATAGAAACTTCACTTTGGAATGATTTTGGATTGACATCCAAGTGGGAGATATAGTACAATGCATTCCTGTAAGCCCATGACAGTTCCCTCTGATGTCAGCATCTTACACAACCATGGCTACAGCTAGGTAAGCGCTCCCAACCCGGGGAATCAGGACAGATAACCCCTCAGGACCCATAATGAGAATAGCGATACCAGGAGGGGAAGGGGAAGGTGGGGGGAGAAGAGGGAACCAATCACAAGGTTATCGACAGATGACCCCCCTCCCTGCAGGGTGGACAACAGAAAAGTGAGCGAAGGGAGACAAGTGAGCAAGTGTAAGACATGAAAAATTAACAGTAATTTATAAATTATCAAGGGTTCATGAGGGAGGTGGGGTGGGGAAGGAGGGGAAAATAGAAAGGAAATGTTTTGAAAATGATGGCAACATAATGTACAAATGTGTTTGACACAATGGATGGATGTATGGATGGTGTTAAGGGCTGGAAGCGCCCTCAATAAAATGATTTTTTAAAAAGAAATGCAATTAGGAGACGTCTTTAATTTTCAGCTTCGGAAACGGTTAAAAATATTTTTTATGAAAGTGCCCTCTGGTGGATAGTAATGAGAATTTCTTTTTTTTTTTTTTCCTAAATTCCCTTTAAAGCAATGTGCTAAGGACTGTGCACCCACATCTTTGAAACTGAGTGTGTTGTTTCAGCTGCCCCTAAAATTAAAAATAAATGACATAGAAAGTTTTTGCTCCATTCGGAGAAGGAACCATGCACGTGCCTTATAGGAAGAGGCGTCGACAGCCTGTGTGGTCCAGTGGAGGGTCAGGAGAGGTGCATGGACACAGTCGCTGCTCCAATGAGTTCAACAGAGCACTTGGGGGGCACTGCCGGCGCTTTCCAACTGGTCCCGTGCACAAGCACCACGCCGCCAGGGATTCCCCACCTGTCCACAGAGGTGATCTCACTGAGGGCCGCCAGCAGCTCCTCAGGAGAAACACTGTCTGCTCCCGTAGACATGGACAGTGGGGGAAACCCACAGGGGCCGCTGTGAGTCAGCACAGACCCATTGGTTGGTGTGACACCAGGGCGCAGCCCCTGACCACTCACGAGTTGGACGTTTCTGTGGTTGCTCAGTCACGCCTGATGATGGACGGGGCCAAGCGCTGGCAACAGACTCTCGCCTCCTCACCCCGCAGTAGCGTTCTGGAAGCACTTCTCCCGAGACAAACTTACTGGGTCGTCACAGTTCACATCGTTTTTAGTATTCTTCCACAACACTAGTTCAGGGCACGCAGTCACTTTTGCTTTGTTCCTGAAGATTTGGGGTATGCCTTAGTCACTGAGGCAGTGTGGCTACTTCGTAGTTTAAACTTTAGACTGTGGAGGCAGCTATTTTCCCAGGCCTGGGAGCTGAGCCCGGGGCCCTGAGTGCGGGGTGCTCTCACACACATTAGCCTCAGCTCTCGCTGAGCCTGTGCAAAGTGACTTCCTTTGATTTGGACCTGACAGAGACTTTGAAGCACAATACCACACGCACTCACCCCTCGTCCCCTCCATCTCCTTTTTAAGCTACGCCTCAGAGTCCACTACGCAACCAGCCACAGCACTGACTCGGGTCGGGCGCGGCCTCCCTCACCGGCCTGGCTGCTTTCATCATTGCTAAATCCACTGCCATCCAGGCACGGCGGCCTCTGGGGGCTTCAGGGTGCTCCCCTCGGCCCCACAGGCTTTCCAAGGCTGTCATCTTTTTTTTGGGGGGGGGGGGGCATCACTGCTCTCCGGTAGTGGGAGTAGGAGGCCCAGCCTCTGCTGGAATTGAACCTCCGTCCCAGTGGGCCGCAGTCCCGCGCACAACCACTACGCCACCAGGGCTCAGCCCCAGGCTGTCATCTTTAGACAGGCAAAATGCCTCATCTTTCTTTCAAGGAGGAGCTGGTGGGCTTGAACCACTGATGCTTTGGTTAGCAACTGTGCCTCGAGTTCTTTGTGCTAACTGCCCTGTGTGCCCTGCCCTGCCTGCTTTCCTGGGATATTGCAGGGCAGGGGATGGAGGGGCAAACGCTTGCTGGGCTGGGTAGTGGTGGCTGCAGCTTGGCAGCCCAGACTGCCCTCTGGGGAGTGAGCTACTCAAACTCTTCTCCAGGCAGCCCTGACAGTGAGACAGCAGAGTTCTGACCCACACCCTCTCTCCAGAGCAGACACAGCTTCACTTCAGGGACATCCCAAGGGGTGCGTGTGACGTGAGGTGTACGGGCGTGACTGGCGGAAGTGAGGGCAGGGGAATGAGCCGAGATACAAAGACTGCCTTCAGGCCTGATCCCAGGACCGCCAACAAGAAAGACTCGACAACAAGACTCCACTCCGGAGTTTGGGGAAGGAAACTGCTGTTAACTGCTGCTCGGAGGGACTGAGGAAGCAGCCTGGCCAGCAGGGGCCAGTCCAGTGTCGTTGGGGGCTGACGAGGGTCTGCATCAAGCCCAGATGAACCCGCCATTGAGCAGTGGTTCACCGCACAGTCATTCAAGCGCCATCGGCTGTCCTGGGAATCTTAGCTGTGAAATCGGGCAGTTCTCCCCCGACGATGACAGCAGACTTCTGGAGCAGATAGGGTTCGCCTGGGACCTTGAAGGGCAGGTGGAGAAGAGAGAACGAAGCCAAAGAACTGAGATAGGGAGAGGCCAGCTTGACTCCCAGACAAGAGAATGAAGAGCCGGCCCAGGACATGAGGGTTCAGGGTCTTGAGGCTCAGGCTGAGGAGGCTGCACTGAGACTGCAGCACAAAGTTACGGTGGGCCTTTGAGCAGGGAGGCGGCAGGCTGGAGTCATGCGTTGGCGATCCTGTCCGGTATTCTGTGCAGCGGGGTGCAGGGTGTGGCAGAGTTTGCTTGCTTGCTTTTGAGACAAAGAAGGAGAGGCCGAGGCCGAGATCTGTGCCAAGAGCTCCCACACTGGCCCCATGGCAAGAGTGGAAACTTCTGAGGGACTGAGAAGGCGGGCAGGCTCGGAGCAGACACTGCTCACAGAGTCCTGGGCTGCTGCACCCTCAAGGTAGCCAGGGTGTTTAGCCGATGGCGTACCCTTTCTGTATTCGGATGAAAGTCATTTTATTCCTAAGATTTACCGCAATGTAATTAACTTCTTCCGACAACACAAGGACCACATTGCCCAGAGCTGGAGTTTCCTAACGAACGCTGACTCAACCAGTGCTCTACCTGCCTTCACACGCAGAGGCACAAGGGTCCAGACTTCCCTCCACCTGCAGACAGGTCCAGGAACAGGCCCAGGGGCCCACCTGCCACCAGTGTCCTAAGATCCTGTGTTTGCAGGGCTTACAAAGCGCCTGCAGCACCGCCCTTGGATCCTCAGAGTCCCTCTGGGATACCGGAGGGTCAGGGCTCATGGACCCCGCTGTGCAGAAGGGGACACGGAGCACATGGAGACCCACCCAGGTCAGAGCATCCGGTAGGTAGAGAAGGCCGCCTGGGTGCACCTACCCCCAGCTCTTCTGCACAGGCCTTTCTCCTCTGGAAGTCCAGAGGCCCAGCTGACTGCCCCCAACATTTCAGAGTGGACTTGCTGTCCTGTCTCATGACAGGCGGCTCTGCTCTCCCAGGGAGAGGACAGATGTGGGCCGAAGGCAGAGGCCAGACCCCAAGTGGAAACGCATGGGGTAGTCTTTATCCTTATGTGCATGTCATCTGTTCCCCTAAAATCAGCACTTTTTTGTTTGTTTGTTTGTTTGTTTTGGGCATCACTGCCCTCTGGTGGTGGGAGTAGGAGGCCCAGCCTTTGCTTCTGTGGAGCCACTGCTGGAATGGAACCTTCATCCCAGTAGGCTGCAGTCCCGTGCACAACCACTACGCCACCGGGGCTCAGCCCTAAAATCAGCACTTTTTTGTTTGTTTGTTTTGGGCATCACTGCCCTCTGGTGGTGAGAGTAGGAGGCCCAGCCTTTGGTCCTGTGGAGCCACTGCTGGAATGGAACCTTCATCCCAGTAGGCTGCAGTCCCGTGCACAACCACTACGCCACCGGGGCTCAGCCCTAAAATCAGCACTTTTAAAGGCAGAAGCCCCCCTAGCTTTAAGAATGGCAAGTCCGAGGGCCTGCCCTGGCGGGCCGGTGCAAGGAGCAGAGTTTGGTCAGAGAACAAGTAGTCTTGCTTACCAAGAGCCTACGTCCCCAAACGGGAGAAAGAGGCAGCTTTTTCCTCCCATAAAGTCACAGGGATGATCTACCATGTCCTATGGGGTCTCTCCGAGTCCTCAATGACGGTGAGTTTGGTAGTCAACATATCTGTTGTCAATTTGAGGCGTAGGAGTGAAGGGGTGGAGTTTAGCCTGTCAATCAGGTCACAGTTTGATGATCTCATTGGAGCCACTAAGGAGAGAAATAGCTCGCTGGAGGCAGGACACACTCACTCCCTGTGAGACATTCCTGAAGATTCTTGGAGAGAGGCTAATGGAGCCAGACCTCTGGAGCTGGAGAAGTCACGTGGAGACCCCTGCCAGTACCACTGGATCTGCAAGACTTCCCACCCACTGGGATCTGCCTGCATGCAGCGTCATTGCATATGTTTCATGAGTCTGAAGAGGACTTTATAGATTGATTTCAGACAGATGGGCTCATATTGGACCTATGGACTTGATCTGGACTGGGATGTTTTCTCAATATTCAACTACTCTTATATGTAAAGCTCTTTCTTTTCTTTTCTTTGTTATTTTTTGGCATCACTGCCCTCTGGTGGTGGGAGTAGGAGGCCCAGCCTTGCTGCTGGATTTGAACCTCTAACCCAGTGGGCTCCAGGCCCGCGCACAACCACTATGCCACCAGGTTCAGCCATAAAGCTCTTTCTTATACACATAAGAGTGTCTATGAATTTGTTTCTCTAGTCTACCCAGTCCAACACAGTGAGTTTGGTTTTTGGAAGGCACAAAAGGAACAGAGCCATGTGGGTCTGGGGCTGGACCCCGTTCATCTTCACACAGAGTGGTCTGGGCGACTTCGCCTCTGTTCTTGTGTCTATCTCCCCAGATAGGAGCACATTCACACACAACTGCGTCCATCCCTCCCCACCACCCCACCCCTGGTCTCAGTCTAGCTCAAAACAGAGTTTCGAGGGAACCGAGGAGGCCCAGGCAGAGTCAGATAGAGGTCTTCTCCTAAAGCACTCATTCTGAGGCTGGCTCACCCAGGCCAAGTGCGCAAGGTCGGGGAGGGAGAGGAAGCAGCTAGGACCCCACCTAAGAAATCTAGACCCCACACAGATCCGTAACCTTTGGTCCTTTGGATTTCAGAGTGTGGTAGAAGTTCGGTGAGTCTGGTAGGCTTTCTAAGGATCCAATTATTTATTTTTGTCAAACAATGCCATTAAAACAACCCCCCCAAACTCAATACCCACTAGCATTTGCTACTATTGTTAGGTAGCTAGAGGCAGGGGGCTCTCCCTCCCAGGTCTGTACAAGGTCCCTAGGGGAGGTTGGAAGGGAAGCAGGTGACCCTTAGCCACCCGTGAAGACACTCCACCCCCACCCCAGAACTGGGCATGCTGAAATTCAGGCCCCCAGCCAGGTGGGCAGTCTGCCTGGGCAGCCCAAACCAGGCCCAGGTTCATGACCCCGCCCAGGTAGGCTTAATTCAGCCAATGGGGTCGACCAATACCTTCAGCCACACCTCCCCAGCCTGAGGTTTGAAATTCCCTGGTGGTGGGAAGGCTGGTCTCTTTTTACCTTGCCCTTTGTCAGAGGAAGATTGAAGGGGACCCTCTCTTGAGACCATAAAACCTGAAACTTCTCCTGTCCTTCCTAAAAACTCACGTGCAATACAGACCAGGCTTTGGATTGAAGTCAACAACTGAGGTATTACCCATGTGAGAAATCTCACACTGCCATCATCTCACACCAAACAACCAGGACAGACACAGCCCGAATGCAGGATAGTTCTTCCTCTTCCCAACGGGCAGCTGCCACCTGCTGCTGACATCCTGTGTCTACGCCTCCTCGTCGTGGCCAAAAGGACACTTCTGTACGGAACACAGAACACAACTGGATGCCCCAGCGGGGAACCAAGAGACAGCATCACTCAGACCCATCTGTGGCCCCCAAAAGGCAGACGGTGTTTTGTTCACAGGTTCAAAAATACAAAGAGCGGTGAGGCTACGGAAGGAGGCAGCCTGGTGTCCTCTCAGAGCCCAGCAAGGTACAAGCCACTGGTGAAATAAGGTAGAGCTGGCGCTCATCAGAGCGTGCCCGGGCACATGGAGGGCAGTGTCCCTCCAACGGACGTGTCGAAGGGCTAGCCCCCAGGAGCTGGGGGTGTGATTTAGCTGAAAAGAGCATCTCTGTAGATGTCATTTAGTTGAGATTGGAAGGGGGGGGGCACTAATCCTATTCGACTGGTGTCCTTCTAAGAGGACACTGGGAGAACCCCACTTGACAACAGTCAGAGACTGGAGCTCTCGGACCACAAGTCAAGGCATGCAGGGAACCTCCAGGAGCCAGGAGGGGAACAGCACAGGTTCTCCCCTCCGAGCCTCTCGATGGCCAAGACCTTGGTCTAGGATGCTGAACTTCCAGAATTGTGAGAAAAGAAATTCCTGGGGTTTAAACCTGATAGTACCTTCTAACCGCGGCCTTTGGAAACTAACAGGGAAAGCCGTTTCCAGAGTCATTGATGCAGGAGACACAGATTTTAGGTGTTCCCTCTTTTCTTTCAGCAGGGCTTGGATGTGCACTTGTGACCTCAAGCCCAGGAGCCATGACTCAGTGTCTCCCAGCCAGAAATGACTGCGGGCCGCTGGGCCGCGAGCGTGGCAGACCTGGGGACCTGCACGCAGCGCTCCACCGCGCGGATGCAGCCCCTGCCCCACCGCTGGCAGGGGCACCACTGGTCGAGCAAGCACACGGGGCAAGCGAGGGCACCAGCAGCGCATGCAAGCGCCCGCCCAACGACGGCCACCTACCTCGAGGTCCGAGTTGATGGAGGAGACCTCGGAGGAGCTGCTGGAGGACACTCGGGCCCGGATGACCTGAACAGGCGGGTAGGAGGGGGGCTCCTGCAGGGAGACATCGCCAGCACTCGTCTGTCCGTCGCCGGGCAGCCTGGTGGCACTGCAGCCAGCCTGCAAGGCATGGGGAAAGGGCAGAGGGGGGCAGCGGCCTCACCTCTGTTTTGGAAGGGTCCCATATTTCTAAAGTCCACCTCCACCATGTTGCTCTGGCTGCAGTCCCAGTTCACTGTGTCTCCTTCTGGACAGTATACACACACACACACACACACACACACACACACACACACGACAGATTGGAGCTGCCCCAGTGGGTTGCCAAGCCTGTTACTGACTCAGGGCTCGGTAAGAGGCCTCAGTAAATAGACTGCCCTGGAAATCGTGCCCCTAAAGCTGTGTGCGGTGACAGGAGGGCAGGAGCTGTCTCAGAGGCTGCATTCGCCCTCTGGTGGACACATAGGTCAAGTACAACTATTCACACACAAAAATCCCGCAAGCTAGCACCTGGGCAAGAGTGTGAGGGAGGAAAGCCAGAGGGTGCCTTCTATGGATCTGTCTCCCAACAGGAATTGCTCAGGACTCAGGGATGGGACACACAAACTTCGTGCAATTTCTGCCCTCTTATTTTCTCAGAAATTTCACAATCTGAAAATGTTTGCTGTAAAGTTTTGGTTAGCAGCTGCCAGTTTTCTGTACTTGCGCGAAGGCTTCCTACCACCACCACCCACCTCCTGGCTTCTCTCCAGAGGAAGAGGGGCTAATGACTGACACACAAAGGAAACACCGGTAGCATGGAGAGTACAAGTGTGGGCCAGGCATCTCCCATTTCGAGTGAGTGTGAACCCCCAGCCTGTCAGCTCGTCGTAAAGCTCTTAGCCATGTCTATCCCCGAGGACTCTTTATTGGCGGAGTGGGCTTTTAATTTTCAAGGCAAGCTCTTGGTCTGTGAGCTTCCTTTATAGGTAGTGGCTCACACACACACACACACACACACAGCCATTTGCACTTCATCTCCAAGGACCAACAAATAATAAAGCCTCTCTCCAGTCCAAGTCCTCTGATCACCCCTCTGGCTCCTCTGGGCAGCTCAGTAGGGGTGGCTTCCACTGCCAACGCTGTGTTCAAAGCATTCTCACTGAGAGCCTGGGCCGCAGCAGCTTCAAGGCCCAGAGAGTAAGCACGAGAGGAGACGCAGCCCTCTGACACACCGGTTCCACATTGGGCTGCAAAGTCGGCCGTTCGAAACTACTAGCTGCAAGGGGGTGGGGAAGGGAGGAGGCTTTCTACTCCCATTAAGAGTTCTCTGGGAGATAGATCTCCCTGTGTCCCACAGGGTCCCTCTGAGTCAGGCTTGACTTGATGGAAGTGAGTGGTTCTTTGGTTGGGATCCACAAAGGAGACAGAAAACAAACAAAAGGGAAAGATTCTGCTTTGAGAATGGAAAGTCCAGAACATTTCCCTGTTCTCATGTGGAGCTTGCACATGGATCAAGAGGCAGTCGTGCGACTGGAACAAGAACACCGCATGGTTGAGAGGCAGGAAGGCGGGTGTCAGGGTTGTTTCACCTCATTGTAGTTGCCCCATCTGTATGCTGAGAAAATCATGAGAGTGACGGGACTATATGAGGAAGAATGAGCCCCTGGGGTTAGAGAGAGGCTTACTAGCAAGCTGCAGTATGTGGATGACGCAGCTCTGCTGACATTGGGGAGATGTGAAGCTGTTGCTGAGGAAGATCAAGGATTGCAGCCTTCGGGACGGATTGCAACTCACCGTTAAGAAGACCAAAGCCCTCACAACTCTACCAATAGGTAATATAATACCAGGAGAGACAGTGCCTGGAGAAGGACGTTGCCCTTGGCAACGTAAAGGAGCAGCAAAAAAGAGGGGGTGGGCTGGCCCAGGGGCTGCAACGAATGGGCTCAAGCATGAGAATAATCGTGATGGTGTTGCAGGAGCAGCAGTGCTTCATTCTGTCACACAAAGGGTCGCGATGAGTAGAAACCAACTTGATAACCCCTGACAACAACAACTTCTGACTGACGCACACAGCTCAAGACCCTGTTGAGTCTACCCTGAAGTGCCTCGGAGGAAAGGCCTGGCAATCTACTTCCCAAACGAAACCCATGAGCCATTTTAAACTCTATGAAACATAGTTCTCCCCTGGCACACAGGAGGTTGCCATGAGTTACAATGAACTGATGGCAAGGGGCAGCATTACAGAGGATGGAGGCTGCTTTTGACTGAGTGGTCGAGGAGGGGCCTTTTGAAACGGTGACCTATAAACTGAAGCTCGAAAGAGGCATCTGTGTAAGAAAGGAGGGAGTGGCTGCAGGGAAGAGGAATGGAGAGGAATCTGGTGCAGTTAGAGGGCAGAGAAGAGGCACGCTGGACTCGGAAGTCTTGGCAGAGTTTAGATGCTGGAATCCAGAGACGTGATGAAAAACAAATGGGCCCAAGATGCAGCCTCCATTTGTAGAAGAGGGGGTGCAGTTGGATGATGTTACGCCAATGAGTTACTCCTGGCTAGGGGTGGAGTCCAACCTGCCAAGTCCATCAAGTGGTAGCCATCTCGTTGGGAGTGTGGCCTTTTGTACGAGTGAGGAACTCTGGGAGCTTCCCTCTGTCCCTCCGCTTCCTGCAGGCTGGAAGTCTGCCTCTGAGAGCTGTCGGCAGCCTTCCAAGTTTCCACCAAACTCGGATGCACGTGACTGTGCCACTGGCCCGGGGCTCTCCTGCTTTGCCATCCTACATCGCTGAATGAGGCTATCTGAGTCCAAAGAGGGACTTCTGGACTACCATCAGACTTAAGGGCTTCTCGCAGAAAGCTCTTTCTTAGACCTAGAGGAATATCCCTGGACTTGGGTCTCTGGACAACCCGCCAATCCCAGAGGGGGTAGGCAGTGGAAAAGTGGAGGGCAAGATGCCTAAGAAAGCTGGTGGCACAGAGACATGTGCATCACAGGTAGTGCTTACAAGACATGCAAATGGATGGGCATAACTGAAGGGAAGTCCCTGGGAGGCACACACAGATGAGTGCTGGGCTATAACCCCAAAGGCTGGAGATCAAAGCCACCCACAGGAAGAAAGGCTGGGTGATCTACTTCAGTCCCAGCCACGGCAGGGAGGGCTCTCTGTAAGCAGTGATAGCAGGCAGCTAGCACCTCTGGGATGTTCAGCCATTTGAGATCAGGAGGGTAGCATTGGCCCAGGACAAGGTCAGGAAGCAGGGGGATGGAAATGGGAGACGCAGGCAGGAGTGGGGTTGATGTGTTACATTGTGGGGACTATAATCATGACATGACACCGAACTCAGGGGGTAGGGTGGTGGATGTAGTTAAGCAGTGGAAAATGGACCTGCACAGTAAACCTCCACCTGGCCATCTCAAACCCAATCCAACCAAGCCTGGTGCACAGCTCCACTCTGACTCAAAGCGTCAGCAGGGCTCCCGATCGACTATCTCACTGCCCTGAGGCATCCAGCAGGGGTGTCAGTTTGACCATGTAAGTGTGAGATGCCAAACTCGGAATGGAGGGGAGAAGAGTAGGGGAGGAGGGCAGAAGAGGGCGCCATAGCCCTGAGAATCAGCCAAGAGTTGGTATGTAAAGCTCTGGGCTGAGCTGGGTCCCCTGGCAAGACCTCCTGGGGCCAGGCTGGAGGCACTCCACTGTAAAAGTCAAACTGAAGCAGCAAAGGGAGCAGAACTGTGGGGGGACAGAGATC
Organism: Nesogale talazaci; assembly: GCA_004026705.1. Taxonomy (NCBI): domain Eukaryota; kingdom Metazoa; phylum Chordata; class Mammalia; order Afrosoricida; family Tenrecidae; genus Nesogale; species Nesogale talazaci. The sequence continues at coordinate 19,833 of PVJH01030113.1, forward strand.
AGGAGAGTGGGGGCCACAGCAACGCCAAGAAGCAAGTGACTGTGATCGACTCTTTAATCTCAGCCAGAACAGAAATGACTATGAAATTTAGCACCCTGAAGGTCATGGGTGGTTTTGACCAGAATCGGGTCGGGGAAGGGGGAGGATGAACAGGGAAGGGGGAGGATGAATAGGAGCCCTGGCACCGTTCCTGTTCTCTCCACCACCTTCTCCTTTGGACCCAGGGGCACAGGCCTGGGGCTCTCCCTGAAGCACTGCCCCCAGTCTCACCCCCTCCCAGCCCCACCCTAGGCCTCTCCTTCCCAACTTTCTCAGCTCTTTCTCGGTGTGACCACAGGCTGCAGCTGGGTTCAGGCCTCACCACCGGGGCAGACGCTGGTTGGCCCGCCTGCTTCTTGTCTGCGGTCTCAGGAGCCCAGCCCAATGTGCTCCGTGCGCAGCTGATCAAGCCTCTGGGACAGAGCCTGTCCGGGGCCCCGTCGCCTGCAGGCTGGCAGTGGTCAGGCTGCTATTGTCCCGTCCCTCCTCGCTGGCCCATCTCCCCTCCATCTGTCTGTCCCTCTGATGACCTTGGACTGCCCTCAGCTGCAGTGCCGCTCCTCCAGGGAGTCTGTGAGGACCCCTCCCGGCCTGTTGGCTGCTCACCTGCTGCACAGGCTCTATGGTCAGCTCCATGTAGCGGCTGATGGCGCCCATCGTCCGGAGGGGCTTGCCACGTGGTAGTGTGGTGAGAGGCATCCAGTCTGAACTCTTCCTCATGGGAGACAGAAGGGGGCATGCGTAAAGCCCCCGAGCAGGTTCAAACCACCGGGGCTGCAAGAGCCCCAGGGCCTTCCGTCCGCCCTGACTTGGGGCGCGCACGTTCTGCTCTGCAGACAGCCTGCCTTCTCTCTCGCTTTGCGCCGTGACTAGGAGACCTCAGGGAGGGCGTGAAAGGCCAGTAGTGCCCACACTTTGTCACCCCAGGGGCCCACCCGGAAAGCTTAAGAAAACACTGGTGTCTCCCTCCCCCACCTCTGACATGGGCGCTGGTGGTGGGTGACTGCAGGGGCCAGGGGAAGGCTCCTCTGAAACAGTGGGCCTCCGTCTGCAGCCCGTGCCCGCTCGCCCCCACCGAGCCGGGCGGTGAGCAGAGCGCTGGCACCCCAGTCACCCTCTGGCGGGGCCCTGCCCTCTGCCTTCCTAAGAAACTCCCTGCTGATGCAGCTTGGGGTCCCCACCGTGGGAAGCTCTTCGAGACAGCATAGCCGAAGGAATCCGAAGGCGGCTAATGTCTTTCTTTAGATCTGGGGGGGATACACTCTCATGGAACTTGGCATCTCACCTGTCTTCATGGGAACAGCTATGCAAATCACCTTTGCCTTTGTTCCGCGAAGGAGTTTACCCACAACCACCCTCCACTTCGCTAACCACTCCACAGTCGGGTTGCTGTGTGTAAGCCTAGCACGTTCAGGGCAGTCACTCTGCTTGTGATCTGTCTCAGAGCTGCCTCCTTAGCAGGGGACCTGCCTCTTGGGCCAGGGACCAGGGGCCTCCTCTCCACTCTCCACTCTCCACTCTCGCACTAGGGCGATCTCGGGGTGACAGGAGCCTGGGAAACAGGTGTGCATGCCACCACCATACATACTCGAGAAGAGAAACGCCCCTCTGCTGCAGTCCTTGTAAGAGCCCTCTCCCTGTGTGGGGCTTTCTCGGCTATGTCCCAGCACTGGGGGGCAGGCATGGGTTGAATCAATGAAAGAAGATGGCCTGACTTCACCTGGGCCTGCAGAGTTGGGTGGGCTTTTTTGGCCACAGAGGTGCGGGGCAATGACAAAATGAAAAGAACCGCAGCAGAGCCGCGACACCACAGAAGGCAACGGTCCCCCCACCGCGCCCCCACATGAGGGGGCTTTCCCAGGGCTGCACCAACAGCTCACCGCCAGGAGGCTCCCCAGGACAGGGCTCGGGCGGGGCAAGGGCTCTCACAAGAGTCTTTTTGTCGTGTGAAGCACAAGGTTGAAGGGAAAAAACACCCATGTGATTCTCAAATTAGTATAATACTTTGTCATTTGTATTCATAGTTTGCATCGTATATAATTATAGACTATATAATTATAGCCAAGCCTAATTATATAGAATGTCGTTATAATTATGGTTCTTAAGGAAACACAAGGTTGGAAAGGGTGCAGGATCCCTCAATTAGATGATTAATTTATGGCTCACACGCGTGAATTACAGACTAGCGGTACATGGCTGTGGACGGGCTCACTGGACTCGCCCCACAACGCCCCCCTGGCAAGGCCACGGGCAACGCTGAAACCGGGCCTCGGCCAGCCCGAGTCTGGGTGGCTTCTCCAGAGCATTCCGGGTGCCACAGACCCCCACCTTTAATGGGCAGCCAAGCAGGTGAGCGGTTTGCCTCACCTGAAGCTGGCTCCACGGACATCACTAGCAGCACGTGGAGGAAGTGATGAGTTTTTTTTTAATCTGGTTATTGGGAAAACGGAGGGCCTCATTGTACATCAGCCCTATTATATTTGGCACCATCTGCGCTTTGGGCATCAGCTGTTGTTTTTTCCAAGTGGGAAGGGCTCCTCTGGATTCCCAGGGTGCCCTCGCCCTGGCCCTCCCTCCCTCCGCACCTCCTGGGTTCCGTCCTCATCCCGCTCGGCGGCACGGGGCAGAAGGGCTTGCGTGTCACCGCTCTCGCCAGCTTCCACTGCAAGTCCCAGGACCCGCCTCACCCTGCTCTTGATCACGCAGGAGAGAAAAATGATCTGCGAGGGTGGGAGTTAAGGTTGGAGGGAACAGAGAAGGGTCAGCCCCACCCCGGCCACCCCTTCAAGGAAGCCTGCAGCCGCCAGCAGGGCCGGGTCCACTCCATACGAGGGCCCAGCACCAGCATGCAACACTCCAACAATTGGTAAATCCTGGTTAAGTTACAAAAACATTTTGAAAGCCATCTTCCTCGAGAGCCTGGCTTCGAGTCTCCTGAATCCATGGGTTATTCACTCACGTGCCCCAACTGCGCACTCATCATCTCCAATTCCCACCCACCACGGTCTGACTTTAGCTTGTCCTTGGAGTGCTTGGCCCAAGGTCACCAGGTGTCAGTGTGTCAGGGAGCAGGAGGACAGACCCTGCTGAGGGACAGCACTTGTCCACATTCATCTCAGCCCTCCCTCCTTCCCCCCACCCCCAGCAGACACTGTTCCGAGAGGACAGAGGGGATCCCTACCCCCACGAGGAGCAGGGCAGAGAAGCTCACAGGCCCTGTCCCAGCCGGAAAGAAGGGGGAGCTAAGAGGACAGGTCAAGGTTTACCAGACCATAGGGCCCAACCCAGGAAGTGACTCCCAGGCCAGCAGAACCAAGAGCCTGGGCTAGGAGTCCTTCCATGCATCTTCGCTAGCCCAGAGACCGTCTTCCCGGAGATCATGTCTCCTTTCTATGATTTTTAAAAAGATGAAACACAAAGCTGCCTATAATTGCGGGGGTCTCCCTATGCCAGGCGTCTGGGTTGCAGCAGGAAGGGATGAGGCCCCCCTGCGCAGAGGGGAGGGAGGCAGAGGCGGGGAGCTCTACAGTCAGGGGATACAGCCAGATCCAGCGCCGCACGGCCGAGGGAGGTCAGGAACCAGGGTGTGGCCCGCAGCAGGTACTCGGGCCGACGGTCGTGGGCTACGATGGCAGAGGCATAGAGGAGGCCGGCTAGGGCGGACAGGAGCCGCATCCACAGGTGGAGGGTGGGCACCGTCTTCCCCTGGCACTGGGCACAGAGAAAAGAGCATTCAAGCAAAGAACTCGCCACCCATGCACCCTCCATGCAGGTCCTCAGGCTTTCTTACCCTGTTGTATGTCTGCATAAACACCATGCATTCTAGCCCTATGTCATTTTGTAACCTACAGGAAGGCCGCCAGGGAGAGGGACTAACCCGGGACTGCAGCCCTGGGGCTCAAATATCACAATCATGAGGCGGGCCCAGGGCTGGGCGGAGTCTCGTCGTGTGGGTCACTCCGGGTCGGAACGGGGCCCATGGCACCCAATCACCATAGCCGGTGCCAGGAGAGGCAGACGATTCCCCCTGGGCTCTCAGTTAACTGTCAAGGATGGCACTTTGAGCCAGTCCCATGACCCGCTTCTGGAAATTTCCAGCCAAGAAAGCTCTATGGAGCAATTCTACCCCATAACATGGGGCATGTGGGGTCACAATGAATTGGAATTGACTTGAGCTTAAAAATATATATGCACACAAAAATACAATATGTACATAGATGTGTATGTGTGATAGTCAGGTATGGAATATATAACGCATCTAGATTCCTGATATGTGTAAATTATATAATTACCTATAATTCAGTTTATTCATGAGCAGTACCACCATTCAGCTGTCAGTGTGTGGGGGGCTGTGACGCTGGAAGCTGTGTCACTGGTATTTCAAGTGCCAGCAGGGTCACCCACAGTGGAAAGGTATTATAGACTAGCCGGCGCCCTGCTGACATGGTGGGGTTGCCCATCTGGCTAATAGTCACAAAGCCAGCAGTTTGAACCCACCACCTGTTCTGAGGCAGAATGATGCCTGTAAAGAGTTACGGCCTCAGAAACCGACAGGGGCAGTGCTATTCTGTCCTGTAGGGTCGCTATGAATTGGAACTGACTCGACGGTAGTGAGTTTGAATTTTTGAGCTTTTTTTTTGGGGGGGGGGCATCACTGCTCTCCGGTGGTGGGAGTAGGAGGCCCAGCCCCACTGCTGGAATTGAACCTCCGTCCCAGTGGGCCGCAGTCCCGCGCACAACCACTACGCCACCGGGGCTCAGCCGGAATTTTTGAGCTTTCATGGACGTCAACCGCCACATTTTTTGTCTTTGGGGAGGCTGGTGGATTTGAACTGCTGCCCTTCTGGTTAGCAAGCCAGTGCTTAAGCATGTGCCACCAAGGCACATTTGTTTACATATATCTCTATGTCTATCTATCTAGGCCTTGGGTAATAAATGGAAAACTTTCGCACAAAAAAACACGTTTCCGTTAATATCTCCCCATTTTTATCTTAACTCTCAAAAGCAATCCCCAGGAATGTTGCCTTCCCTTCAGCAGTTCCTCCTCACTTTGTTTCCAAGCCTCCCTTTTTCTGCATTGAAGGAGGCCTGGTGAAGACGACGGCCTGGCCAGAAGCTAATCTGTGGAGCTTGGGAATCGGGCAGGGAGGAGCCTGGCCTGTGGACCAGAGGCCCTTCCCACACTTCCTGGTCAGCACCGGCCAAGGGGTAAATGTCCTCGAGGGGTCTCCCAGCTTAACCACCCAGACTGTCATTTAGCACAGGGGACACCAACAGACAGAGAGTGGGGACTCGCAGAGCTGGAACTGGGGCCACCTGCCTCCTGGCCTTGTTCTGC
>PVJH01030114.1:0-25201 GCA_004026705.1 Nesogale talazaci
GGGGGGGGGGGCGGAAGGAGGGGGCCCGGGAGGACTGCGGGCTGGGGAGCGCCAGCACGCGTGCGCGCTCTCCCGACGTGCGCGTGGATGCTCCGTCTCCTGACCCGGGCGGACTCGGGTCCCCGGTAACATTCTGGGCGCGGGCGCGGTGTGTGTGCGTGCGTGTGCGTGCGGGCGTGTGCGCCCCTGGACGGCGGCGCTCGGGCTCACGCCATCGCCGGCTTTTCAGCGGGATGGAGGGGTGGTGGTACACGCAGGCGCAGTGGGTTCCGGTCGCGGGAGGTGGCGTGTTGGAGAGGCCCCTGGGCTTCAGTGCGCAGGCGCAGACCGGGCGAGGCCTCCCGGTGGCTGGCTGCTGCGGCTGCGCTGTCCCCCGGCCCCGCCAACGGCCCCCTCAATTCCCGGTTACATCAGCCAGCCGGGAGCGGGGTTCCCGGGCGTCTGGGGACCTGGCAGAGTGGCAGCTCTGAATGGGTAATGAGACCCAGGGCGTGCCACCCCGAGGGGGGGTGCCCTGCGGGGGGCTGCAGGGTGGGCTTGTGTTACTGGGCAGGTGGTGGTCTCGGGCGATCTCCAGGTCTGCGCGCCCCTGGAGTGCCCGTCTTTGCCTCCGGGGTGGAGCATCGGTGGGTCGCTCGGAAGCATGCACCCTTGCCCCGTGGAGGAAGTGAGGGGCTCGTGAGGCCCCTTTAGGACAATGACCACCACTGCTGTTTGCGATCTCTCTCTTGCCGGCACTTGGAGGCCATGCATTTACTGGCTCTTGATTCCTGCTCCTCTCAGAGGGCGAGCGGCTCGTGTTTAACGCTAACTCTGCACCTTCCCTTGGGGTGGGGTTGTAAGATGCCAGGCCCTTTGGACTGAGTGAACTGAACAGATTCAAAGGACCTGTTTCTGGTTTCTTCATAGGGGACAGAGCACAGGAAAGGGACCCCCACAGTCACCGGTGAGTGCCTCCCCCAAAGTTGTCAACCAGAGTCCCTGCTGAAGAGTCGGTGCCAACTCAGGGACCCTCTTGAGACTGCCCCATGAGTTTCTGGAACCTAGCACTGCTGACTTCCTCTCCCTCACCTTCTCCAAGACCGAGCCTTCTTCCTGGCTGTGTGTGAGGGTGGCTCGGGCACAGAGAGAGCCAGGTGGGCTGAGAGCAACAGGAGACCTAGCAGGCACAAGGCAAGGGGGAGTGGAGCCTAGGCGCCGAAAAGAAAAAGCCAGTGTTGACCGGCCATTCCTTCTTTCTCTGCCCTGTCACGCACAGGTGTTTGAAGGTGTCTACAACAATTCCAGAATGCTGCATTTCCTTACGGCAGTTGTGGTAAGTGGGTGGCTGAGCCCCAACTTGTGTGAGAAGGTTCTGCCCCAGGTTGCTGGAGCCGTGCTGCTTTTCTTAACTCCTGCAGGGCTCGACTTGTGACGTCAAGGTGAAAAACGGCACGACCTATGAAGGCATCTTCAAGACGCTGAGCTCGAAGGTCAGTCTGCCCAGGGGGCTGCTTCGGAGGCTTGCAGGGAAGGAGGAGAGTGGGGTAGATGGATTGAGAGGATGAGTTGATGGCGCTGGACTGCATTCTCCCGGCTCCAGTACCCCTTTCTGTGGGCCTGGGGCAGTGTCACACTGCAAGCAGCAGCAGATGGGATCTAGAAAACTTTGGGAGCTTTTAGTACTAAATGCATATGTTTTTATCTAACATGCAAGTCTGAGGGTTTCGTGAAGTGCCGTGGCTAGTGTTGAGAAGACGTATATGTGACAGTGTTGAGGCAAGTGAGGGAAAGATCGTGTTTTTGCCTCTGCTTATCTCCTTACCGACCCTTGGGCGTTGGGGTCTGGGGCTCTTGTAGTTTGAACTAGCAGTAGATGCGGTGCACCGGAAAGCATCGGAACCAGCTGGTGGCCCTCGTCGGGAAGACATCGTGGACACCATGGTGTTTAAGCCAAGCGATGTCATGCTCGTCCATTTTCGAAATGTCGACTTCAATTATGCTACTAAAGGTACTTGTTCTGGCCCGCGGCACCCTCCGTGTTCCGGTTAGTTAGGGAATGAATGGCCTTCGGCACTGTGCTTTCGTCACTGCTCCGCTGTTTTTCTGAGGGAGATGGCTCGTGCTGGGTTTTTCTTCCTGAAGGTGTGTCTTGATTTCTCAGACATGATGAGGTGAGTTCCCAGCTGTGTTGTGGGTCTCCCCACCGCCTCCCCGTCCTGGTTTTCAACTCCTTGCTCACTGTGAACTCTTAACATGAGACCTCGGGGCTGAGCCCCGGTGGCGAAGTGGTGGTGCGCGGGACTGCGGCCCACTGGGACGGAGGTTCAATTCCAGCTCCACGGAGCAAAGGCTGGGCCTCCTACTCCCACCACCTGAGGGCAGTGACTGCCCCCCCCCCCCCCCAAAAAAAAAAAACACAAAAAACCAACGATGAGACCTGTTAGGATGCCTCCCTCAACCCCAGCACGTAGCCCCAAAGAGAGTTTAGATCTGGGTTTTCTTAAACGTTTCTGCTCTGCTCCTGAGGAGCTGCTTAGGGTGGTGGGAGGATCTGAAGGGTCCTGGGATGCCTGATTGTGGGACCTGCCCTACAGACAAGTTCACGGACTCTGCCATCGCCATGAACTCCAAGGTGAACGGCGAGCATAAGGAGAAGGTGCTGCAGCGCTGGGAGGGGGGCGACAGCAGCAGCGACGACTACGACCTGGAGTCTGACATGGTATGGTTGTGTGGCTGTCTGTGCTCATCCCCTCCCTCCCCGCCCGACCCAGGGTCTGCAGACCCTGCTGCCAGAATGTGCACTGTTGACAGGGGAAACCTGCTACTGTTGCCCGCTCATTGCATAAGATAGGAAATGAGAGAGGCAGGAAAATCTTTAAAGGGTATTTTCCCTCTGTCTGTGGTTGCAGCTATTAATTAATACTTGCTTTGTCACCTTTTCTAACAAATTGGTGGGGGTGAGTACCTCTGTAAAAGCGATTGTCAGGCTGAGCCCTGGTGGCCTAGTGGTTGTGTGCGGGACTGCGACCCACGGGGTTGACGGTTCAAGTCCAGCAGCAGCTCCCCAGGAGCAAGGCCGGGCCTTCTACTCCCACCCCAGGGGACAGTGATGCTACACACACAAAGCCATTGTAAAAGCCGCTATTTGGGGCTGAGCCCCAGTGGCGTAGTGGTTGTGCGCGGGACTGCAGCCCACTGGGTTGGAGGTTCGATTCCAGCTCCACGGAGCAAAGGCTGGGCCTCCTACTCCCACCACCTGAGGGCCCAAAAAAAAGCCGCTATTTGGATGCGCTTGGTAGTTCTCTGACGGAAGTTTCATACTTAAACAGCTCCTGTGTGCACTCCTGAGAGTGCATTAGCAATGTCTTAAGTTGCACAGGGTTTACTTACCGGGGTTCGTAGATCTAATGAGGGCGTGACTCTGAGACCATGTGGCACGCTTGTTTATGCGTGTGCAAGCAGACAGCGCAGTCGTGTCCTGTTCCCCGCCACTGCACTCGAGCAGCAAGTCCCATGGATCTCGTCCCTGGGTGTGTCAGCGTTGGCTTTGCACTGTCCTGTAGGGTGTGTCGGGCGCGCAGGACCATCGCCAGAGGGGCGGGGGGTACGGTGAAAATTGCTAACGTGTCCCAAGAGCACATGCTGATGGAAACTGGCCCCGGTCCACATGCCCCACAGGGTCGCCACTGCCTCCCGTTTGTTTCTGAAAGTTCAGGAAACGGAAGCCAGCCTGCACACACGCACACACGCACAGCCAGCTTGGTCCTGGCTCATTGGAGTTGTGGTCATTGCTCTGTTTCAAGAAGCTTGCAGTGTTGAGCTGGCGGCCCCGGGCGCAGAGCTGCTGGGGTAGAAACCTAGAAATGAGTCCCTGTCTGAGGACCTGAGGAAGGTTCCTACTTGTGGCCACGCTGGGCGTTCTTTGGTGGCGGTAACGCAGTCACGTCAGCCGTGCTCCTTGTTCCACTCTGGGGGCGCGCGTGTGAAAGTTTCCATTGATGGTAGACAATGAGGACTGGTTCCTGCGGCTTTCCTCCCCGGGTCTTACTTTACGCCCCCCACCCCCCTTCCCCTGATCCAGTCCAATGGATGGGACCCCAACGAAATGTTCAAGTTCAACGAAGAAAACTACGGCGTGAAGACCACGTACGATAGCAGCCTCTCCTCCTACACGTGAGTGTCTCCGTAGTTCACAGGCAACGGCAGTCGGCACTGGGACTGTGACGACAGACAACAGTCTCAACTCTCCTGGGGGCCCACGTGCTGCACGCCTGGCCCGCCTGGCCGACTCCTCCCTCTTAGTCTCGCTGACCTATCCTAGTTACGGTTGCCCAATGGGTGGGATTCACGCCTTCCTGTCCGCCCACCGTGGCTTAGCCTGTGAAACCCTGGATCTGTATTTGTTGGGACCTGGACGGGGCCCGGGGCGGGGAGGGGTGCTACCTTGGGGCAGGGCGGAACCCCAGGGGACTGTTGACTGTGGGCCTTACCTGGATCCAGGGCAAGGACTGAAAGCGCCGTTTCTCTCTCTCCTGTGCCCCTCTGCATCGTCCTGGGGCGGCGTGGTGCGTGCGGGTTCTCCCAGGGTGCCCTTAGAGAAGGACAACTCGGAAGAGTTTCGCCAGCGGGAGCTACGAGCCGCCCAGCTGGCCCGAGAGATTGAGTCGAGCCCCCAGTACCGCCTGCGGATCGCCATGGAGAACGATGACGGGCGCACGGAGGAGGAGAAGCACAGCGCGGTCCAGCGGCAGAGCCCGGGCCGCGAGAGCCCCAGCCTGGCGTCCAGGTAAATGCTGGGCGCAGCCTGCACCTGCCCAGCTGCCCCGGGTCACAGCCGGGTGGGAGACCGTACGTGCCGGTCATGTGCGATGAGCCCCGCGGTGAAGGCTCTCGCATCGGAAGCCAGAGAAGCTACTTCGTTCAGCTGCAGTGTGCGCTTTGGGGTGAGGGAATTGTCCCTCAAGAGTCTTGCAGATGTGTTTTCTCTGTTACAAGTAGTGCTTTTTGCTCCCCTTGCAAAATGACCTCAAACTCAGGGAAGGGTCTCCGTCTGGCTGTGTCGCCAAGGGGTCTGTCGTCTCTGTCCCGGGGCAGAGACCCAGCCATGAGCCTGTACAGGGGCGAGGGGCGGGGTGATGAAGCTGGAGCCCCGGGGCCTGTGCGTGGTCGGGCTGCGTGAGAATGCGGAATCGGTGTGCCAGGCTGGCCTTCACTGAACGCACGCTCTCCCCAGGGAAGGCAAATACATCCCCCTGCCCCAGCGAGTCCGGGAAGGTCCCCGGGGAGGTGTTCGATGCAGCAGTTCCCGGGGCGGCCGGCCCGGCCTCAGCTCTTTGCCTCCCCGTGGTCCTCACCATCTTGACAACAGCAGCCCTGGGCCAGGCCCCGAGTCGCGGGGAATCAATGGCGGTGAGTTGGGGAGCCGGCTGGTTGGAGGCTGAAGGGGAGGGACTGGGAGGCGGACGGAAAAGCTGGCTTAGCTGCAGTGGTGGTGATGTGCTCTGTCTCTTCTTTCATCCCGTCTTTTTTTTTGGGGGGGGTGAAAACAGGCCCTTCCCGAATGTCCCCTAAGGCACAGCGGCCTCTGAGAGGAGCCAAGACTCTGTCTTCACCCGGCAGTCGGCCCTCTGGGGAAGCTGCTGTTCCACCACCTCCTGCAGGTACCACTCCACTGGTGTTGGGTTGGCGCTCGGTGTGTAGCATTCGTCGAGGGTGAATGCTGGCGCAGGAGGGGACGTGAGCGCTGTCGTGGTGTGCTGAGGGGACAGAGGGCTGGGCTGAGGGCAGGGGGAGCCTTCTGGGGCAAGACTTTGTCTCTAGTGTAGCAATCCCAACTGGGGGTCACGTCTGTCTGGCCGTTGTCTGGTGTCGAGTTGGTTTAAGTGCCAACAGTTTAAAGTCAGTGCATTTTTGAGATGTGAATGCTTTTGCAAACAGCGAACCTGCCTGGCTGTAGTGCTCCTGTTGGCTGGGATAGTGCCCAGAAGGCCATTTCGGCCATTGGTGTTACCTGCGCTGGCATCCTGTGTTTGTAGGCATTTCAGCTTGCAAACAGACCCACTCCATTAGCTTGTGGTGGCAGCACGTTAGCGTATATAATCGAGTATAAGCTGAACCGACTGTCGGCCGAGGCACCGAATTTCACCGTTAGAATTGTGCCGAAGAACTTGGCTTGTCCACGAGTGTTTCCGCTAGTTAGCACCCTGCGCCCGCCGCTTGTCCAGTGGTTACGAGCAGTAACCATTGTGTAGCTCTCCCTTTCCTTCCAGTGGGCCGGATGTACCCCCCACGCTCTCCCAAGCCTGCCACCCCTGCTCCAGTCTCAGCTTCCTGCCCCGAGCCTCCCATTGGCTCGGCAGTGCCAACGTCTTCAGCCTCCGCGCCGGTGACCTCGTCGGTGGTGGATCCTGGAGTGGGCTCCATCTCCCCAGCTTCTCCAAAGATCACGCTGGCCCCGGCAGATGGTGAGAGCCAGGTGGCTGGGGCTTGTGGGCAGCATGAAGTGTTGTTCTGGATAGAAGAGCCTTCAGGTCTGTCTGTCTCTCTCTCTCCTCCCCTGCTCAGTGAAAGAACTTCCGACCAAGGAGCCTGGGAGAACTCTTGAGCCCCAGGAGCTGGCCCGGATAGCTGGGAAAGGTGAGCTGTTTGGGTTTTTTTTGTCCCTTACCCAGTACTAGTGCCAGAGGAGGGGCGGGGGTGGGGGGTGGGCATTTATTTGTTTCAGTTAGTGATGTTATTTTAATTCAAAAGCAGACACTCCATCCCCTTTGACCTGTGTTCAGGGTGTTGGGGAGGGTGTTTCAGTTTCACAGAGTCCTCTTCTGGTTTCTCATGATCTGGGGTGCTAGCCATGTGTAGTCAGTCAGCCACCTTTGAGGAGGAGACGTTTACTCTCCCTTTTCCCGTGTTCTTGTAGTCCCTGGGCTGCAGAATGAACAGAAACGATTTCAACTGGAAGAACTGAGGAAGTTTGGGGCCCAGTTCAAGGTGAGAGCCGGAGGTTTGGAGCTGTGCAGAAGGCAGGGGTGTGGAGAGCTTGTGTGCGCAGCGGACGACTTGGTAGCAGGTCCAAGGAGATGCCAGAAGCAAGTCGGCAGGAGGCGGGGTCTGGGCCAGCAGACTGGATGTCTTCTTCTCCTTCCAGCTGCAGCCCAGTAGCTCCCCGGAGACGAGCCTGGACCCCTTTCCTACCCGAATCTTAAAAGAGGAGGCCAAGGGGAAGGAGAAGGAGATTGACGGCCTCTTGGCTTCCGAACCCATGGGGTCCCCAGGCCCCTCCAAGACAGACGCGGTGTCGGATAAGGAGGAGAAAGCACCCCTGCCCCCCGCAGGAGGCCCCGAGGGCCCTGAACAGCCTTTGCCAGCCTGCTCGAGCCAGACTGGCAGCCCCCCGGTGGGCCTTGTCAAGGGGGACGGCAAGGACGAGGGCCCTGTTGCCGAGTGAGTGATGGAGGGACAGCGGGGTGGGTGCCTGGGGAAGGAGGCCAGGCCAGATTGTGAGCATCTATCTGCTCTCTGCTCTCTCGCAGACAAGTCAAGAAGTCGACGCTGAACCCTAATGCCAAGGAGTTCAACCCGGCAAAACCTCTGCTCTCTGTGGTGAGATGGGGCGAGGCTTTGGTTTCCATGAGGGTGACTTGGGTGCGGGCTGAGGGTGCTTGGCAGCCAGCAAGAGGAGGAGGCAGTGTGCCAACAGCGGGGTACCACAGCAGTAGTTGGGATGGAGACCGTTCTCCCATCTCTGGGGCAGCCGGAGATCTTGGGGTGCCTCCCCGGGGGGGGGGGGGCTTTCTCCCCAGCTCGAAGGTTGCTTCAGGAAGTGGTTCCGAGGGAAGCTCTGCTGAAGGCAGGCATTCTCCGGGCAGGTGCATGCGGTTTGAGTCCTGGCACTTCCAGGCTTGTGGTCCTCTGGCTCCTTCCTGTCCCTGCCCAACCTGTTGAGAGAGTCAAAACCCCGTTCCTCCCTTGTTTCCCACAGAATAAATCCACCAGTACCCCAACCTCCCCGGGGCCCCGAACCCATTCAACCCCTTCCATCCCGGTGCTGACCACAGGCCAGGGCGGCTTATATAGCCCCCAGTACATCTCCTACATACCTCAGATCCACATGGGGCCGGCTGTGCAGGTGAGAGGCTGGTTGGGCCCAGGGGAGCGGGTGGGGATTGAGAGGGAGGGACTGGTTGGTGACCGCCCCCGGCTTAGGGGCAAGCCACTCGGCCTCATCGCACCCCTTTGCTCCAGGCACCTCAGATGTACCCGTATCCTGTGTCCAACTCTGTGCCTGGGCAGCAGGGCAAGTACCGGGGTGCCAAAGGTGAGCGGGACCCGGGGAGGGGAGGTGGCGGCAGCCCAGCCCGGTGCCGCCTGGCACAGATGGAGCTGAAGCTCCATGATACTCTCCCTCCACCCTCAGGTTCCCTGCCCCCCCAGCGCTCGGACCAGCATCAGCCTGCCTCGGCCCCCCCCATGATGCAGGCCGCAGCCGCTGCCGGCCCACCCCTGGTGGCGGCCACGCCCTACTCCTCCTACATCCCCTACAACCCCCAGCAGTTCCCGGGCCAGCCCACCATGATGCAGCCCATGGCTCATTACCCCTCCCAGGTAAGGGTGGGAGGCAGTGCGTGCGTGCAGGTGGGGTGGGGCCCAGTGGGTGCTGTGCGTGGTGTCCGCACTGCTGCCTACAGGCCTGGCCACTGCTGGTGCCCGCGACAGTCCTGCCACATCTGAGCCTTGGTTCCCTCCTCCTCGAGACTCGGCAGGGTTGGTACGCCGTTGGCAGAGTACCGGTGGCTGTGCCGCAGCCCCGGCCATGCTGCCGTGCCCATTGGTGCCCCCGTCTGCCCCACAGCCGGTGTTTGCTCCCATGCTGCAAAGCAACCCGCGCATGCTGACGTCGGGGAGCCACCCCCAGGCCATCGTGTCGTCGTCCACCCCCCAGTACCCTTCTGCAGAGCAGCCCACCCCCCAGGCCCTTTACGGTGAGCTCCCGGGCTGCCCCTTGCCCCTGGGCCTCGGCCCACTGCCGCTCCTCGGCCTGACTCTCCCTGTTTGCTGCAGCCACTGTCCACCAGTCCTACCCTCACCATGCCACGCAGCTCCACGCCCACCAGCCGCAGCCAGCCACCACGCCGACCGGGAGCCAGCCCCAGTCCCAGCACGCGGCCCCTAGTCCCGTCCAGGTGCTTGCTCTGAGGCGTCAGTGGGGGCAGTCTGGGATGGGTGGGGAGTTGGAGGGTTGGGGTCAATGGGTCGCCAGCGGGCACTCACCCTCCTCTCCCCCGGGCAGCACCAGGGGGGACAGGCTCCACACCTGGGCAGTGGACAGCCACAGCAGAATCTGTACCACCCGGGCGCCCTGACCGGCACGCCTCCTTCTCTGCCCCCGGGACCTTCCGCCCAGTCCCCTCAGAGCAGCTTCCCCCAGCCAGCCGCCGTGTATGCCATCCACGCCCACCAGCAGCTGCCCCACGGCTTCACCAACATGGCCCACGTCACCCAGGTCAGTGGAATGAGGCGGGTCGCCCGTGTGTCTACCCAGGTGTCCGAGCTTTCCGGTACTTCCCGGTTGCTTTCTCGTTCCTGCAGGCCCATGTCCAAACTGGAATCACAGCAGCTCCGCCCCCTCACCCTGGGGCTCCCCACCCGCCCCAGGTGATGCTGCTGCACCCACCCCAGAGCCATGGGGGGCCCCCCCAAGGCGCGGTGCCCCAGAGTGGGGTGCCTACACTCTCAGCTTCCACACCCTCACCCTACCCCTACATCGGACACCCCCAAGGTGAGCAGCCGGGCCCGGCGCCTGGATTTCCAGGAGGAGCCGATGACAGGATTCGTGAGTTCTCGTTAGCTGGGGGCATTTGGCATGGACGAGCTGAGGGGCTGCAGGTGGGGCAGGATGCACGGGTTCTGGGCGGGGAGTGAGGGGTCTTGGAGGCAGGGCGCCCGCCGACCTGCCCCTGTCTGTGAAGCATGTAGGGTGGGCAGAAGCCACAGCCGCCGCCGCCAGGGGCTTGCTCCTGGCTCTGTCCTTTGCTTCCCTCCGTCCTCGCTCAGTTGTGATCCAGCAGCCCCCCTCCCCACTGCCTCCCCAGCTCTCAGTGACCCCGACTGCCTCCTGACTTAGCCGAGGTAAGGTCAGCGCAGCAGACAGGGCCAGGCGGGGGTGCGGGGGGGCTGAGCTGGGCGCACAAGGAAGGGCTCTGGCTCACTGGGAACCAGCGATTGATCTGTGCTTCTGACAGCCCCCCCCCCCTCCTGAGGAGGCCGCTCCTTCCTTCCCCCCGCCCCTCCCGCCCCTGCCCTCTCCCTGGACGGCATTGGATGGAGGGCCGCTGCCGGGTTCTAATGCTCCTGCTTTCTTCTCTCCCCTCCGGCCAGTTCCATCTCATCCCTCCCAGCAGCTCCCCTTCCACCCCCCGGGGAACTGAAGATTGTCCTGGCAGCGACCTGAGGCCTCCATGATGGAGGGAGAGTGACCTATGTCTCTTCCCCCAGCCGCTCGGACCAGTCCCAGCCCCTGGCCCCCCTCCCGCCTCTCCCCCCTGGGGAAGCTGGGGCATTCCTGGCAAGCACCTTGAATGGGAGGGGCCTCAAAGTGGGCAGGGTCAGGGCCCAGTTGGGTGGGGGGGTTCCTGCTCCGGCTTTGCCCATTCCCACCCCATCTTGCCCTCCCATCCTCCCATCTCTCCCTGCTGGAGACAGAAGATCTTTTATTTTCTATTATTTATAACCTCAGACTTGGGCCCCCTGTTTTTCCCCTCCATTAACTTGAGTGACCTGCGTGAAAGACAGACAGATGCCCCACAGGATGGTTGGACAAGGACTTTTACTTTTTATTACATAAAAATATTTAAAAAAAATAATAAAAAAAATAAAATTTTAAACTAACTTAACCTGCCTGTCATCTTCTTTGTGGAGAGCAGGCGGCAGCCACAGCCCTCAGTCTAACCCAGGAGGGGGACAAGTCTCCAGAAAGGAGAGGCTGGCAGCCGGGGGCCTGGAAGGCCAGGCCGACCTGAGTCTGGGCCCGCCCCATCCATGTGGATCCCAGATGGCTACTGAGGTGGTGTGAGGTCCTGGGTGACCAGATGGCTCAGCGCCATGAAATGTGCCTGCCGTGTGTCTGTGTGTCTGTGTGTGTGTTACCTCGGCTTTTTGCTGATGGAGCTGCCTGGCCTGCTTCGTTATGGAGACACTTGGGACTGACAGTGCTCAGGGGGCTGAGTCTTGGTCAGTGGTTCAAAACTGGCTGCTGTGCAGGAGGCTGCACTGGACGCTCAGCGGCGACAAAGGGTGTTTTGGGGGTCACTTTCAGTGGAAGGCCAGAGGTAATCCCTCTGAGAACCAAGTTGGAAAAGTGGCTGAGACCAGGGCAGAAAGGACGGTGGCTTTAGGGTTTAAGGATGGGGGACGTGGCAAGGGGGGGACGGAAGCGTCCCCACAGAGACTGAGAATTGGAGAGGGATTTGCTTGCTACATGGCTCCTAACATCTGGCAGGGTCCCTCAGGTGGAAGGTGGGGGTGGGCTGAGGGTGTCTAGACAGCCAGTGAGGCACTTTGGCTGCTATCTGAGTCCTTCCCAACCCCTCTTACTCCCCAGCAGAGTTGTAAGGAGTGTATCCTGCCCTTGAGGTGCATGGAACTCACCGTGAGGCCGGGTCCATCCCCCCAGGACAGGTGAAAGCCAACAAACTAAATGGCCTTAAATTGGCTCCACAGCCCGCCGACCTCTGGTTGTCCTCGGCATGGCCAAGACTTGGGAAGGGGGCTCCGGACAAACAACTGGAGGAGGAAATGAATTTGGCTTCTGAGCTGGTCTAAGCAGACCGGCTCAGGTTCTTTCCCGGAGCTTCCATGCACATCGGAGCCTTCTGGGATGTTACTAGACCGTCCTGTGATGTCTACGTGGCTTGGCTGTCTCTGTTGGCTTTTCTCGCCACAAATCAACTCCACCCACTGCTGCCAAAAGACCCCGACTCAAAGCGACCTACATGCTAAGCGCCCGGGTTTCCAGGGCTGGTCCTGGGAGCGGCTACATCTCCCTCCCTGCCCGAGGAACTCCTGGATTCAGGGCACCAGCCCGAGGTGGGCGGGGCATTGGCATTGTGGGCGCCAGCCTCCCCGGAGGCCCACTTCTGGAGGAAGGACAGGACACTGGGCTAGGCTTCCATTCACAGAACAGTTTATTGGCTGCCTCCCACTGGGCGGCCAGTCCTTGGGAACGGGGACATGGCAATCAAGTTCTCTCCTGGGTTGCCAAGGGCCGGCTGCAGGAGCAGGAGCGGGAAGGGACACTGGCCAGGGCAGCCCGCCGCAGATCTCTGAGCAGAGGCTCGGCCACTCAGCTCCACTTGATGTTCTTGTCCTCCTCTGTCAGGGCCTGGGTGTCGATGACCAGCCCAGTGCCAATGGTCCGGTTGCCGTCGCGCAGGGTGAACCGCTGGCCCTTTTCTAAGACCATGGGCTGCCTCAGAATCAAGTTCAGCTTCAGGTCCTCCCCGGGCATGGCCAGCTCCTGGAGGGAGACATGGGACTCGGTCATGGGTGTGAACTGTGCGCCTCCCCGGCTGGCTACCGAGGAAACCGTCCTTGAAGAACCTCTCTGAGCACCAGCTGTCAGGCAGATTCAGCGACATGCCAGAGCATGGGAGCGACAGTGGGACAAGGGGTAACAGGGGTCCTGCAGCTTTCTCTCAGCCTTCTTATACTGCTCTGGAAGGCAGAGACCACCACCCTACCCTGGGAGGGGACAACATGCCTGATCATCACGACAGGGGCCGTGAAGAGGAGGGAGACCCTTGACCAGGTAGGCTGACCCTCTATTGAACGTGGGTGGCTCTGGGTCAGAACCCACCAGATGGCACCTGTTTCCTAGGATGTCATCTGGGAGAGAACTGCTCTGAACTTTCTGCCTAGGACGCATGATGACTCCCCAGGGGAGAACCTCCCGCCTCCTCATCTCACCTATACCACCAGCCAGCCTGGCAGAGCCAAAGGAAATCAAGTCACCCCCTTGTCACGGGAGAGCTGGGGACCGCCCTATGAAGGAGGCAGAGATCCTCGTCATGCTTCCTTCATGCTTCCCCGCACCCACGTACGTACGTACCTTCCCTGGGGGCAGGAGGACACGGCAGGCCATGTCCCAAGTCAGGGAGAACATGACGGGCATGAAGTGGGACACGAAAGGTTTGTGACGGCCACCTTCTTCCTTGCTGAGAATGTAAACCTGGAGGGGGGAAGGGAGGGGACCATGAGGGCTGCAGACGGCTGCTGCGAAGGGGAGCCTGCTCCGCACTGCCCGCTGTCTCCTGGAGCCCTCTCACCTGGGCCTCCACCTTCTGGTGGGGCTGGATGGTGCCTGGCTTGGCCATCACCAGGCCCCGCCTCAGGTCCTCGCGCTTCAAGCCACGGACCAGGGCCCCGAGGTTGTCGCCTGCCTCTGCCCTGTCCAGGCTCTTATGGAACATCTCAATGCCTGATTTGGGGGGGGGGGGGGTAGAGAGAGGGAGGCTCGGGAAGGTGAAAGGTCACCCTGGACTAAGCCCCCGGGGGTGCAGGCTTCCCGTACCTGTCACCACAGTGCGGATGTTCTTGCTGTGTCCCAGGAACTCGCACTCATCGCCCTTCTTCAAAACACCCTGCTCCAGCGTACCTGTCACCACTGTGCCCCGACCTGCAAGGGAGCAGCAGAGGACATGAGCAGTCCTGTGAGGGGCTGCCGCGGGGAGCAGGGGATGTCGACAGGCACAGTCTGCTCCTCACCCGGGATAGAGTAAATGGACTCGACGGGCAGCAGGAAAGGCTTCTCCAGGTCTCGAGTGGGCACCGGGATGTGGGTGTCCACGGCGTCCAGCAGCTTCTGCACTGACTTCAGGCCCAGCTCGGGGTCTCGTTGCTGCGGAGGAAGAGGACTGGGCTCTGGAATTTTCCGTTCTGTTCTGTTTACTTAGCAAACGCCACTCCACTCCGTGGCCCAGAGCAGAGCTCTGCATGCCCGTCCAACTCCCCCCATCTCACCTCGAGGGCACAGAGGGCGGAGCCTATGATCACCGGGGTCTCCTCTCCTTTGTAGCCAAACTCCGTGAGCAGCTCCCGGATTTCCAGCTCCACCAGTTCCACCATCTCCGAGTCTTGCACCGCGTCCGCCTTGTTCACGTACACGACGATGTGCTCTACCCCGATCTGGCGGTGGGTAAAGACCCAGGGATGGTGTCTGGCGTGGCCCGACCCCCATCCTCCCTTTTCCACCCTTCCCGGGCTGAGTGAGTACCTGTTTGGCCAGGAGTAAGTGCTCTCGGGTCTGGGGCATGGGGCCGTCATTGGCTGCTACCACCAGGATGCAGCCATCGAGGGGGGCGGTGCCTGTGATCATATTCTGGGGTGGGGGGGGGTGGAGGAGAGGGCACACTCAGCCGAGTTCAAGGGCCTCCTCGGCTCTTTACCCAGACTCCCCCCTGCCTTCCGCGGCGACAGTCACTGGCGTGGTCCGGGACACAAAACACATCAGCTCAAGTTCCTACCCTCCCTTCCTCCCCAGCACCTTAAGCAGCGCCCCCTCGCCCCCCACCATTTGTCCCGGCAGAAGGCAGCCAGCCCCTGGCCCTCCCACAGAGGGTCCCGGGAGGCTCACCTTGACGTAGTCGGCGTGGCCGGGGCAGTCCGTGTGGGCATAGTGGCGGGAGGCGGTGCTGTACTCCACGTGCGCGGCGTTGATGGTGATGCCCCGGGCTCGCTCTTCGGGAGCGTTGTCGATCTCTTCGTACTTCTTAAACTTGGCCCCGCCGCCCTCGGCCAAGACTGGAGGGCAGAGGGCACACCCCTCGGCTAAAGTCCCGTCCGAGGTGGCCACGCCCCCGAGGCGCTCCCCCCTGCAGCCCCTCCCACGGCCAGCCTCTCGGGGGGCTCGGGGGCCCCGTCCCGCGGCTCCCCGCAGGAGAAGGCCGTCCACGGTGCCCCCCACGCCCGCGTCGCAGAGTCGACGTGCGGGGCAACTCGGCCCCTTCCGCCTGCGCGGGGCCGGGCGCGCGGGGCCACGCCTCCCCGGCGGCCGCCCCGCCCCGCGGCCGCTTACTCTTGGTGATGGCCGCGGTCAGCGTGGTCTTGCCGTGGTCCACGTGGCCGATGGTGCCCACGTTCACGTGGGGCTTGTCGCGGACGTAGGCCTTCTTCGCCTCCACGGCCAGGCCGCGGCGCGGGGGCGCCAGGGCCCGGGCCGGGGGTGGCCGCAGCAGACCGTGCAGCGTCGGCGGGGCGCCCAGACCTGCCGGGACGGAAGCCTGCGGTCAGGGCGCGCGGCGGAGGCCGGCCGCCCCCCGCGGCACCCCCCCGCCGCCGCCCCCCGCGGCCCTCACCGCAGAAGCGGGGCGTCGCGCGCAGCAGGGTCGCGGCCGCCATGACGGTCGTGCAGGCGCCCCGGGGACCGCGGACCGGCAGCGCGCGCGCGCGTGCTGCAGGGAAAGGGCACGGGAGGGCTGACGCCACTTCCGCCGGAAGTGAGGGCCGAGAGGGCGGGAGCGGGCGCCTCTAGCCGCCCGTTCCGGTGGCCGTTTCCGGCCGGCTTCCGGGCGCCGGCGGAGGACGGGGGAGAGAGCCGTGGGGCCCGGGGCCGGCGGCGGAGCTGCGCCCGGTCCTCGGGGGGCGCCGGGGAGGCCGCCGCGGGCTCGGGGCGCTGTGATTGGGGCGCCGCGCCGGGTCCGTGTCCACCTGATGGAGAGGGCGGGGCGGGGCCCTGGGACTTGGGGACGTGGAGCCCCGGCTCCTTGAGGACCTCCCCCGGCAGAGCGGCGTCCGCGTTCTCCCTGCGCGGCGTGGTTCGGGTCAGTGCCGGGCTGCGGGAGCAAGGGCAGGCCCTGCCCGGGGGAAGATTGACAGCCTCGGAAACCTCGGGGCGGGCGGCTAGTGGTGGGGGTAAGCTCTGACCTTTCCTCTAAGGTCGCCGTGGGTCAGAACCGACTCGGTGCCGGTGAGAACCCTCTGGACCCGAAGGGGAAACGATCTAGGGGCTCCTCAACTACCTGCCCCCCAGGACCAGGCGCTGCTGGGGATCCCTCCAGCCTCCCGCCGCCCCCCCACCCCGCTCCGCCCTGGTTTGACAGAGGAAGGCAGGCTCGGGATGAAGAGGATCCCGCGTGGGCCCCGGATGGTTCAGGAAGGTCTGGGGGCCGATGGGCGAATGCAGCAAGAGCCCCGGAAAGCCCGCGGCGACGTCAGCCCGGTCCCGGCCGGCCGGCCCCAGACGCGGCAGGTGGGATTGAGGGGCGGGGCTGGTTTCCAGCAGCCCACTGAGCGCTCCCTTGAAAGGGGTCCAGGCGGCACAGGTTATGTCCCCATGGGCAAGATGAGGCTCTCCGCGCCCTTAAGAGCTTCCCGTTTGGAAACCCACCTGGGCAGTTCCATGGGGAACCTGAGGTTTTTTTTTTTTTTTGAGAGAGAGCTCCTGGGGAGACCAGGCGCCCACGGGCCGGCCAGGCACAACTCCTCCTGAAGGTGAGTTTGGGAAAGGAGTCTGAACTCAAGCCATTGGGGTGTGTCGCTTTACACAGAGGGCTCCTCCATACTGTGCCCAGCGTGGTACCCATCGACGGGTGAAAAAACCTCAGAGATGGGAGATTCGGATTAGACCCCGCCTCCCCACTTTAAAAGTCCAACACTGAACTCTTCCCCACCGTGCTGTGCAGAGAAAGCCAGGAGCTGGCTAAGCCTTCTCCCAGCTCTCCCGCCCACGGGCTCAACAGAAAACAAAGCTTGGAGCTGATTCTCACACGTGTTGGTGTCAGGTTCCGACCCACAACAGGATGACAGCCTGCCCAATGCTGGGCCGCCTTCGCACGTGGTCCTGTGCGGAAGCCCAATGTCGAGGCCACGGTCTTCTCCATCCATCTTGTTGAGGGCCTTCCTCCTTTTCGCCAATTCCAGCCCCTGACTCACAGGGACCCTGGACGGGCAGAGGAGAACTGCCCTGGTGGGCTTCCCAGCCTGTCCCGCCTCATCTTTCTCCCTGAGAGAGAGAGAGAGAGAGAGAGAGAGAGAGAGAGAGGTGAGTTCCAACTGCTGTGCAGCCAGGCCCCTTCCTGCTGGGGAGGGTTGTAAGTAGAGCCTTTTCATCCGCCCTTCCCTGTCCTTCAGCCACTTGTTCCTACAAGTAGATCCTCCTCCTCCACTATTGGCCACTGGTAGGATGTGATTTGGTGGGGGGGTGGGGAGCTGGCCACTCTACTGGTGCCATCTTTCTAATTTGATTCTTTGTTTAGCAACTGTAATGAGGTCTAATCGACACACAGTAAATTGTACACATGGTCAATTCAATCAGTTTAGGCCCATCTTTTTGAACTGTAATCAACATACCCTCTCACTCGCCCCCAAACATTTCCTTGTGACGCTCTGTCCTGCCTCTCAACCCCTCCTTCCCTCACCCCCTCCCTGACTAGGCAAGCGTCAGTGCTTTCTGTCATTATCCGGGTCTGCCATTTCTGTTCTGATTTTTAAACTAACACTGTGTTCTGGCTGCATGAGCAAACAGGAAGAAAGCTGATGGTGCCAGGAAATGAAAAGATAACAGCATCTGTATCTGCATCCAAATTGATAGGAAGGGCAGTGAATGTAGTGGAGACGGAGAGTCCACCAGCAAGACAACTGGACAGTCCCTCTTAGAAGGGCCTCAGGGAAGAGGATAAATCCAGCGGGCAGTGTGACACTGATGAACCACAAAACTCGCCTCTAGTACTTTAAGATTTCCTCCCCTTGCTATGATAGTCCATGTATGATCCGTCCTCATTAATCATGTTAGATTTGCGAATGTTCAATTTGTACATTCAAGATTGCTTGGTATGGGGTAGTCAAGACAGACAATTCCTCCAGAGGAGTGACAGGAGGGAGGATTCCCTGAGGATATTGGGGCGGGGCTTTGATAGGGCTAATGATCGTAAAGTCCCACCCCGTGGGATTGAACAACTGTACAGGAAGGGACATACTGGAATGAGTAAGACATGTCAATAAAGTAATTTTTTTTTAAATAATAACTTGCCCATGAGGGTTACACAACAGCGAAGGTGGCCGTGAAGCAATTGTGACACAAGTGTCCAGTGACGTGGGAGCCGCCTTCACAAGCTTGTAAGCCCTCGTTTGCTGAGGGCTTTTCTGTTAGGTCGGTATTTTCATGTATATTGTTTATTGAATGATGCTGAGATTAAAACTGAACCAGTGGGACTGCGGCCTACTGGGACGGAGGTTCAATTCCAGCAGTGGGACTGGGCCGCCTCCTCCCACCGCCGGAGAGCAGTGATACCAAAAAAAAAAAAAAAAGTGAACCAGTGTACAGCATCAATTGAGTGGGACATAGTGGGGGGGACCAACCCCCAAATCTGCTGTCCAAACCAGTCCTGCCTCACAGCACCCTGTATGGGCTGAGCAGAATTGCTCCACGGGGTGCCTGGGGCAGGAAACCTTTACAAAGCCGCCCACTGCTTAATTGCTGCGCCACGCGAGCGCCTTCACGTGGGGGAAGTGGCACAGTGGCTACGGCATCGGAGTGCCAACCCCCAGGTCAGCGGGTCTAAATGCCCAGCTGCTGGCGGGAGCAAGGCTTCTGCTCTTAGGGACCCCCCTCCCCCGCCCCCCGGCAGTCCTGCCCAGCCCTAGAGGGTCGCCTGGGTTGGCAGCGGCCAAGGTTTGGGCACATGAAGGGCTGAAGCTGGAGGAGCACGGTGTCTACAAGAGTCCGGGGGAACTGGGCCGAGGTCGAGGGTGTCGAGCAGCAGATGGTCCACCGAGAGTGCAGGCAGATGCCGCAGAGCACGTCCATTGAGCAGGAGAAGGTGTCAAGCAGTAAGCTGCAGCCCGACTGGTGGAGAGGGCTGGAGAACAAGGTAACCCTCGAGCCACAGATCTGAACCCATCAGACAGTGACCGCGGGCCTTGCCGCCCAACCCCGAGCGCCAGACGTGGCACCCACCGGCGAGCATCCGATACCCGGATGCACAAGTGATTGAGAGTCTGGCGCCCAGGCTGGCTGGAGCCATGGCGGGTGCACACGCTCCTGAAAGGGCTGCCGTGAGACCATCGCAGTAGAGAAAGCCCATGGCCATGGTGTGATTCTGAGGCCCAGCCACCCTGAAGGGCAAGAAGAGCCTGGGGGGGCTTCCCGGGCTGGAGTCTGCGGAAGTTGACCGCCCCATCCTTCTCCCACAGGGGTGGGGCGGAGTTCAGACCACAGACCTGTCTGCCACTGCCCGCTTTAGTCAGGGCCCCACCTAGCCCCGCCTGGGTGCTCTGTCTCACCAGCTCCTTGACCATCGTTACTGCGTCTTTCACCCTTCAGCACAGTGAAGAACAAGTGACGGGATCGCTTGTCGATCAGTTCTGCTGGGCCTTCGCTACAGACATGCTAGATGTTTTCATTGGAAAGCAAAATCTATTTTCATGTTGGTTTCATAAATAAAGGTGGATCGATTGAGTGCCAGACTGCGGCCCACAGGCTTGGCGGTTCAAATCCAGCGGCGGCTCTCAGGAGCAGCGCTGGGTAGCTCCCACGACCACCAGAGGCAGTGATGCCCCCCCCACCCCAAATAAATAAATAAAGGTGGATCACTGTCACTTTAGGGCCTCGGGGTTTTTTAACTGGGGGCTGAGCCCCAGTGGTGTAGTGGTCGTGCGCGGGACTGTGGCCCACTGGATGGAGGTTCAATTCCAGCAGTGGGGCTGGGCCTCCTACTCCCACCACCAGAGAGCAGTGATGCCCCTCCCCCCCCAAAAAAATTATAAAATGGGAATGGAGCCCTCAATAAAATGATTTATTAAAAAAAATAATAGGTGGGCTGAGCCCCGGTGGCATAGTGGTTGTGCGCGGGACTGCGGCCCACTGGGATGGAGGTTCAATTCTGGCTCCCAGGAGCAAAGGCTGGGCCTCCTACTCCCACCACCTGAGGGCAGTGATGCCTAAAAATAATAATAATAATAGGGCTGAGCCCCGGTGGCGTCGTGGTTGTGCGCGGGACTGCGGCCCACTGGGATGGAGGTTCAATTCTGGCTCCACAGGGGCAAAGGCTGGGCCTCCTACTCCCACCACCCCAGGGCAGTGATGCCCTAAAAACAAAAAAACAAACAAAAAATAATAATAATAAAAGGAGGGGGAAAGAAGAACTTATACCAAGGGCTCAAGTAGAAAATATTTGGAAATGAAGATGGCAACGTGTACAGATATGCTGGATACAAAGGATGTATGGGATGTTAAAAGAGCAATCCCGCACACAACCACTGCATCGCCAGCCTGGAAGTGTTGGCGTGGGCTCAGAAGCTGTGCCAACTCCCCACGACTTCCCCCCTCATCAGCCCCCTCCTGGACCACCGCACATCCTGCCTCCAAGCCTGATCCCTTCTCCCCAGCTATCTCCATCCTGGCCCCGTGTTCCCTTTTTTTTTTTTTTTTTTTTTTAGGGCATCACTGCCCTCTGGTGGTGGGAGTAGGAGGCCCAGCCTTTGCCCCTGTGGAGCTGGAATTGAACCTCCATCCCAGTGGGCCGCAGTCCCACGCACAACCACTACGCCACCGGGGCTCAGCCCCCATGTTCCCTTCTTAAGAAAGAGCCCCCACTCACTCCTGTCCCACAGGCATGACCGAGGACGTCCCAGTTGGAAATGTCACACACAGTTTGCTAAGTCAGACACCCTAGAAGTGGCCTAGAAGTTAGCCCCACTTTGGAGCCTGAAACCAGAGAGAGGGAACTGGATGTTCAAAGGCAGGGCCCAAGCAAACCTGGGGGACTTTAGGCCCAGAAACACTCAGGTTATGCAGGAAATGGTTTGGAGGGGCAGGGAGGTCAGGGCCAAAGTACTACGCTAAATTTGACACCTCAGAAAAGATGACAGAAGAGGACAAATGTCCATCTCTTGGGGCTAGGGAAGGGTCACGATGGCCTTTATAATTCCAGGAACAAGTCGTTCAACTTGGTAGGATGGAGCTAGTAGCTGTTAGTGGCTGTTACCCTGCAGAGGACTGAGCAGAGGCGACCCAGGGAGACCTACAGCAGGGGAGGGAGCCTCTCTAGTTTGGACTGTGGCCAAAGTCTTCTGACTTTCCTATCGTGTAAACCAATAGGCTTCTCCTCTTTTTACATTCTCACTAACTGTTTTAGGGAGGAAAGACCCATATCCAAACATCTTCTCCAGACCTCTTTCTACTAATCCTTAAACAGGCCAGACTCATTCTGAGGGACCTCAGCATGAGGCCAACCAAAATGCTGGCATCCTGGGGCCACAGGCTAATTATAGGCAAGGGGGAGGAGGGGAGGGACAAAGGACACCATCCCTTAACCAGGGTTGCAGTCCAGACGGCTAAAGCATGGTCAGGACCACAATTGGGATCCGGCTGTAACCTCAGATTCAAGAGGTTCACTAGAAAGGCTGCAGGGCTTTGGTCACCCGCCTTTGTGATGGTGAAAGATGCCTCATGACTTAGATGACCCTCAGTCATAAATCTCAGAACCCCAACTTTAGATGCCATGCAGCCCTCTCTGAGGTTAACCATCAAAGACTCGCCAGACAAGTTCCTGAAAGGCCAGTCTGCCCCTCCCTGGGCTGGCCTGGCCATTGTAATTGACTTTCAAACATCCTCAGCCTGAGGCCAGAAGCTGAACTTGGGCTAAGACTCTGAATGGAGCTGGCGCACTCTGTAAGCTGGAGCCTGGCGCAGAGCAAGTGTTTGATGGGCATTCCAGCTCTGATACTGACTGGGACGCAGCTTTGGCTGGGGTGGGTTTACTTGCAGGCAAAATCATCCCTCCCTGTGTTCCTGAGAAAGAAGTGCTTCCCTCCTTGGCTAACCTCAGGCCTTGGCTTCTATCCCTTCCCAAGAACCTGGTTTCCTCTGTCCTTTTCCTCGCTACTGGTTCCTTTCCCCTGAGACTTCTATTATAATCAAATCTCCCACCGGGCACAAACAGCCGCAGTGTGCTACGGAATTCATTCCAACCGGGAACGCCGTAAGAGCTGAACTGCTTCCATAGGGCTTCCTGGTAGACCCCCAGGTCTTTTCTCCTGCACAGCAGCTGGTGGGCTCTTCCAGTCATCCTCGGAGAGCTGCACTCCCCTACAGAAAGCCAAAACAAACTCCCCTGTCAGGTCTAACTCTGTGGGAGGAGAGAGCCTGGTCTTGCAGCAGAGGAGTGGCTGGGGGTTCGCAGGCCCGATGCTAACCCGGACTCCACCAGGGCCCCTCTCCTCCTCCAGAAGCTTACCTTTGTCAGCCAGGCTGAGTGCTCCACGTTCCTCCTCCTCCCCTCGCACTCATTCCGTAATCCCTTCCACTTGGCCTTTTGCTATCACCACCGCCTTAAAGTCACTCCCCGCGGAGTCGCTGGAGGGGAGCCCTGGTGGCGCAAGGGGTTATGCGTTGAGCTGCTAACTACAGGGTCAGCGGTTCAACACCGGCAGTCTCTCCTCGGGAGAAAGAGCAGTGTCCCTCGGTACAAAGTCCGTCTCAGAAGTGCACAGGGGCTGTTCTACTGGGTTGCTGTCAGAATGGACTGACAGTGAGAGAAAGTCACAAGATAGTCTTGTCACCCTTAATTCCTCCAGCTGGAAGCAGTGGCAGTGCACAGCCCCTCCATCCTCTGGCTCCCTTTTTATGATTGCTGGATTTGCCCATTTCCCTGCCTCCCCTTGCTGCTGTGTGGTTATTTTATATATATATATATATATATATATATATATATATATGAATTTATCTCTTTCTTGAAGACTGATCCCAGCCTCCTAGCGGCTTGATGAAAATCCTTAGAAATGGACAACTCAGTTGATGTCTCTTTTTTTTGGGGGGGGGGCATCACTGCACTCCAGTAGGAGTGGGAGTAGGAGGCCCAGCCCCACTGCTGGAATTGAACCTCTGTCCCAGTGGGCCGCAGTCCCGCGCACAACCATGACGCCACCGGGGCTCAGCCCTCAGTTGATGTCTTAGGGATGCTGAAATGCAAACTACTCGTCTGAGGCATCACTGGCAAGCAGAGCTTGCCAGGGGTCATACTGAACCGCCCTCTGCCTGAGATCAACCTTGCTGGTCCTTCTCCCCTGCTGCTCCACCCTACACTCTTGCTTGTCCGTGTTCCTCAACTGGGTCTCTCCCAGACAATGGTGAGTCCCTTTGAGAAAGGGCCTGGGCAGTGCCACAGATTGGGGTCCGGTCCTTCCATTGGCATGGTCCTCTGGGCTGGAAAAGCGGCATGGTCAGAGATGGGGATGAAGACTAGTCACGAAGGCCATCTCTGAGTTGCAGTTACTTGGTAGAGGGCAACAAGAGAAGGTCAACCAGAACTTGCCCTTTCCCAATGAGTTTTTCTGACTCCCTCTTGGGACCTTCCATTTTGAACAAATATTTTTATGAGTCAGGGCCTTCATCCATACGGGTCCCTTGAGCTTGTTTGCTCCTGTTCTAGGAGGGGCTCTTGATTCAAGACAATCATGGTAAAGTCAGTTCTGGAGATTTTGCAGGAAATCCCAAGGACACGCTCCTTCCACCAGAGTTACTAAGCTGTTTGAACTAAGTTTAAAGTTACTGTTGCCCAAATTACTAAATGCAGTGAGCCTAAATTATTGAATGCAGTTTCTTTTTGGGAGGGGGCATCACTGCCCTCTGGTGGTGGGAGTAGGAGGCCCAGCCTTTGCTCCTGTGGAGCTGGAATTGAACCTCCATCCCAGTGGGCCGGCTCAGCCCTTAATGCAGTTTCTATGGAATTTTCCTAACTCACTGCACCGCTCGGAAAAAAACAGGTTGGCTGTGAATGTCACTAGAGGAAGCAGGTAACACAGAAGATTCTTCTCTTCAGGCTGAGCCCCAGTGGCATGGTGGTTGTGTGCGGGACACGGCCCACTGGGGATGGAGGTTCAATTCCAGCAGCAGCTCCACAGGAGCAAGGCTGGGCCTCCTACTCCCACCAGAGGGCAGTGATGCTCAAAAGCAACAACAGCAACAAAGATTCTTGTCTTCTTTGCATACTGGTCACTAACTTAACCTGGTTAGTCCACTGAGACTGGCCCAAGGGGTAAAGAACCTTGTTGCTGTGTTTGCTTTCACGGGGCCAACCATTGTGGACTTCGGTTACCGTGAAAACATCCATGGGACTCCTCCAGGGGGTGAATTCCAAAAAAAAAAAAAAAAAGTATCCCGTATGCATTCTGATTTCGAACGGGACCTTCCTAAGACAGCTTGCGTGGCTGCCTGCTCCCTGCGGGGGGAAACCTTCCAAAATAAACATCTTTTTCTTCTCCACCTTGGAGTTCGTCCATTGGCCCTGCTGCTCCCAGGTGTGGGCAGGAATAGCGGGCATGCTTGACGTCATCTTCTTCTCTAAATGTAAAGGTCGCCCGAGAGCTCAACCAGTGCAATGCGTGGTGGGGGGGACGACAGACCCTGTCCTGGCTTCTCTGGGCCCGTGGTCCGTTGTTCGGAAAGGTTTGGCTCACGAAGGGCATGTCCGCTTCTGGGGCCATCACCCCTGCAGGTGCCCACGTGTCAGGTGCACGGGGCCCCGCGGCTTCCCCGCGGCTCCCGTCTGCAGCTGACCCGTCTGCAGCTGACCCGTCTGCAGCTGACCCGTCTGCAGCTGACCCGTCTGCAGCTGACCCGTCTGCAGCTGACCCGTCTGCAGCTGACCGCCAGCCCGTTCTTCCAGGCGCCTCTGAGTGGGCCCACTCCAACCCTCGGCCTTTTCATTCGCAGCAGCGCGGGGTGGGTGTCCCGATGGCCTCGAGAGCTGCCCGGAGCCCCAGGCTCGGGCTCCCCGGGGCCTCCAGGTGCCTCAGCAGCGCGTCCCGAACCGACCCCGCCGCGTCAGGGGCGCCTTCTCTCTCCCACATCAGCCACCGGCTCGACCACCCCCAAGGTCAGAAGTTCAGGACCCGCCTCCTGGCGGCGCCTCCCCAAGGTCATCCGCGTCGTCCCTCGCCCGACTCCTGGGGGGCGGTGTCCTCGGCCCCTCGGCCGGGCGCTCTAGGCTGCAGCCGCCCCTGCGGAAGGTCTCCCCGTCTCGCTGGTGACCGGTCCCCCGAGGGCCGCTCTAGCCCTCCCCCGGGCGCCGCTGCTCTATCCCCGAGGGCGGCTTCTCTATGGTTGATTTCTACTTCGTCCCCGAACTCCTCCAAGAAGGGTCCCGCCCGCTCCCCTGACGGCTGCCGGGCTGTCTCCTGAGAGCCACGGACGAAGCCGGCGCAGCCCTCCGAGACGCGCACGACCCCA
>PVJH01030115.1:0-25017 GCA_004026705.1 Nesogale talazaci
GCCGTTAGCAGCTGTGGGCATAACCCACTACTCTTGTCTCTGAGAAGCCTTTGGGGTGCAGGGGCTCAGCACGGAGGTAACTGGTGAGTGCAGTGGAACCCACCAGCTCCTCGTGGAATGAAAAACCTAGACATAGGTTCCGTCCAATAGCGAGGACGGCCTTAGAAATCCCGTGGGGTTGTTCTGAATGGGAGCCACCTCCACTCCTGCTGTCGTGGTCGTGAGGTGCCATCCAGCCCGCTCCGAGCCACAGGGACCCATGCACAGCAGAAGGGAACACGGCGCCGTCCTCACAATCGGCCCTATGCCTGAGCCCACGATGCAGCCACAGTGCCCATCCATCCCTTTCAGTACTTCCCTCTTTTTTGCCTCCCTTCCACTTTTCCAAACACGACGTCCTTCTCCAGGGACTGGTCTCTCCTGAACAACATGTGCAAAGTACGTCAGGCGAAGTCTTGCCATCCTTACTGCTTCCACTGCGGGTCAGTCTGGCCTTTTAGCAGTCCGTGGTACTTTCAGTAGTCTTCTCAGCACCCCCTTTCCGAAGCATCGATTCTTGAACGGTCCTCCTTGCTCAGTGTCCAGCTTTCACATGCACACGAAGCAATGGAGAACACCATGGCTTGGGTCAGGCACCCCTTAGACCTCAAAGTAGTGTGCTTGCTCCTCAGTACTCCAAAGAGGTCTTGTGCAGCAGATTCACCTAGTGCATTACGTCTGACTTCTTGACTGCTGTTTCCGTGAACATTGATCGTGGCCCAACTAAAACAAAATCCTTGACAACGTCAACCTTTTCTCCATTGATCATGCTGCTATCTATTGGCTCAGGCATGAGGACTTGGGTCTTCCTTATGGTAAGTCATAATCCATATTGAAAGCTACAATCCCTGATCTTCATCAACAATTACTTCAGTTCCTCCTCACCTTCAGCAAGGAAGTCTTGTGCACACCAAAGGTTGTTAATAAGCCTTCTTTCAATTGGGATGCCACGTTCTTCTTTGTATAATGCAAGTTCTCTAATGATTTGCTCAGCATATAGATTGAATAGTACAGTGGGAAGCTATAACCCTGACGCACATCTTTCCTGATTTTTTTTGTGGCGGGGCATCACTGCTCTCTGGCGGTGGGAGTAGGAGGTCCAGCCCCACTGCTGGAATTGAACCTCCGTCCCAGTGGGCCGCAGTCCCGCGCACAACCACTACGCCACCGGGGCTCAGTCTATCTTTCCTGATTTTAAACCATGCTGTATTCCCTTTTTTTGTTCACACAAGTGCCTCTTGGTACATGTACAAGTTCCAAATGGGCACAGGAAAGTGTTCTGGAATTCCCATTTTCCTCAAGGTTATCCATAATTTAGTAGGGTCCACACGGTTGAATGCTTTTGCGTAGTTAATGAAACACAAATAATATTTTTCTGGTATTTTCTGCTTTGAACTCAGACCTATCTGACATCACCAATGCTATCCCTTGTTCCACGTCTTCCTCTGAATCCAGCCTGAACTTCTGACTGTTCCCGGTCAATGTACTGCAGCAGCACACCGGATGATCTTAAACAAAACATTACTTGTGTGCAACATCAATGCTTCTGTCCTAGCTTAAGCACTCTGTTGGGTCACTTTCCTTGCAACGGGCACAGTACGGATCTCTTCCACCCGGTTGGCCAGGCAGCCGTCTTCCAAGTCTCTGGCATACACGCGTGGGTTCTTGCAGTGTTTCTTCAGCTGTTGGAAACATTTCAGGGAATATTCCATCAATTCCTGGAGGCTTGTTTTGGGCTGATGCTTTCAGTGTGGCTTAGACTTCTTCCTCAGTACTACAGGTTCTTGCTCATAGGCTGCCTCTTGAAATGGTGGAATGTTGACTATATTCTATTCATCCCCACTGGCCCACAACAATCAGCGTCCCCAACCACACTTATCTGCTAGTGGACTCTGAAGTCATGACGACAATGTGTGTGTCAGATTAGACTTGAGCTCCTGGGGATTTGCAATGGCTGATTTGAGGGGGAGGCACCTCTTCTAAGGCACCTCTAGCTGGACTCAAACCACCGACCTTTCCGTTAACAGCCCCGCACAGCCACTGCTCACACCCCCAGAGACTCTGTTCAATCTGTATTTTCTGACTCAAACCACCGACCTTTCCGTTAACAGCCCCGCACAGCCACTGCTCACACCCCCAGAGACTCTGTTCAATCTGTATTTTCTGATGTCTCCTCTGATCCATCAGTTGTTTTGCTTCCGCATTTTGGCGAAATAATCCAGTTTGTCTTCTATTACTGATTCCTGCCTTCATCTCACTATAGTTAAAGATTTGTGGTGCAATTCCAATCTTTTTTGGGGGGGCATCACTGCCTCTGGTGGTCGTGGGCGCTACCCAGTGCTGCTCCTGAGAGCCGCCGCTGGATTTGAACTGCCAGGCCCGCGGGCCACAGTCCCGCACTCAACCACTTATGCCATGGGGACTCAGCCCCGCAATTTCAATCTTTTAAACATTTTTGAGCCCTTAAAAAAAAAAAGTAATGTGTCCTCTATCTTGCAGAATGGCCCAGGTGTCCTGGGGAAGGTGTCCCCTGTTGTAGTTTGGAGAAATGCGCTTAAAAATGCCAGTGAGGTCGAATTGGTCTGCAGCGTCATTCAGGTCCCTGCCCTCTGTGGTGTCCATGCCTGACGGTGGTGTCTGGAAGTCTCCAAGTTGTGCCGGGGCTGCGGTGTCTCCTTTCTATCAGTCATCGCTCTGCTTTCAGGTGCGCACATGCTTCATGATTGTTACAGTACTTCTTGATGAACTGATCCTTTTTTTGGGGGGGGGGCATCACTGCCCTCTGGTGGTGGGAGTAGGAGGCCCAGCCTTTGCTCTGTGGAGCTGGAATCAAACCTCTATCCTAGTGGGCCGCAGTCCCGAGCACAACCACTACGCCACCGGGGCTCAGCCGATGAGCTGATCCTTTTATCATGAGCTAACGCCCTTCTCTGTCTCTTACAGCAGCTTGTGACTTGTCATCTGTTTCATCAGACATTAACTTTGTGCATTGTTTCCCAATGTGGGTGACATCATCCCCTGGGGGACACAGGACCGATCCAGGGGCCTGCAAAAGTAGATACCTACTCGTTATTCCTGGATTATGGGCTGCAGGACACAAGTGTTTAACGGCCAGGGAGGCGCTGTGTAATTTTTTTTCCTGTAAAAGGGGTCCTTAGGTAAAGTGACCAGACGTCCTGCTTTTTAACAATTTAACAACGCCCCATGTCATTTTCAAATTAAAAGAAATATATTACAATGTCGTTTTTGCATTCTATGAAAATTTTTGTTGCTCCATAGAGACCAAATTTTTGTAGGCAACTCTTTTTTTTTTTTTTGGCATCACTGCTCTCCGGTGGTGGGAGTAGGAGGCCCAGCCCCACTGCTGGAATTGAACCTCCGTCCCAGTGGGCCGCAGTCCCGCGCACAACCACTACGCCACCGGGGCTCAGCCGAGACCAAATTTTTATCAAGAACCTCCCCTCCCCCCGCACCCCGGTCAATGGTGTCCTGCTTAAAATCTGGTCACCTAAGGACCTTAGGTCAAATCAGTGTGGGAACTGTACCCTAGCCACTCTGGTGCGCTCTCTCGTTTTCTCTTTGCAAGAGCCCCCCCCCCTTTTCAATCTTTTCGCTTTTAACCTAGTCCTGACTTTCTCTGAAATGACTCTCTTGTAGAGAGCATGTAGTCAGAGCTGTTTTCTCCTCCATTTTGCCCATCTGTGCCTTTTGATTGGCCAGGTCAAG
Source organism: Nesogale talazaci (assembly GCA_004026705.1). Taxonomy (NCBI): domain Eukaryota; kingdom Metazoa; phylum Chordata; class Mammalia; order Afrosoricida; family Tenrecidae; genus Nesogale; species Nesogale talazaci. The sequence continues at coordinate 3,766 of PVJH01030115.1, forward strand.
CCGGTCACATTTCATTACTGATAAGGAAGGACTAATTGCTGCCAGTGGCTGTTTAATTTCTTTACATCTTGAACTCTGTTGGTCCCTGCTGCCGTGAATACTGCCCTTTGGGTGGCTGCGGCGGCAGCACATCACTCTGAGTCCCTTCTCGGCTCATGGCCCGTACACTTTTCTTTGAGAAATTTTCTTGGTGGTTAACAAGGTTTCATTTACCATCCTGAATTTATAGCAACCTCGTTTAAAATGCCTCCACCTACTTGTCAGTGTCCCCTGCCATGCTGGATGCCATGCTGCCGGGCTCGTGGAGTCCTGAATAATGAGGTGGGCTGCTAAGCACAGGGTCAGCAGTTTGAACCCAGCAGCTGTGCCTCTAGAGAAAGCCGAGGCTAACTCCTGCTGTCAGGAGTTAGAGCCTCAGAGGCTAGATAAGGTCAATGTGAGTCAGAATCAGCGCTACAGCAGTGGGTGATGATACAGGAAACTACGCCAGTGATATTTCAAATACTGGTCGACAGGCTTCAGCTGAGCTTCCGTCTAAGAGACACCAGGAAGAAAGGCCTTGCAATCTAGTTGTGAATATTAGTCACCGGAAAGCCTGCAGATCACAACAGACTGTTTGCCGATAGAGTGCTGAGTCCTCAGGGTGGCAGACACTCAGGAAAGCACAATAGATTTGAGCCAACCAATGGGTGTGCACAGACATCACTGTGACTTGAAGCCAGCTCCAGGGAGACTGACGACAACATTTTAAATTGATACCAACTTAATATCAGTAGCATACAAGCATTCTCTTTCTCACTGATTCTCCCTCTCCCTTTATGTTGTCGATGTTACAGTGGCATCTTTATGCTCATACAGCATGAGCCCAGTGTCATAAGTTTATCATTACTATTTATGCTTTTGTCTTGATATCATGTAGACTATAACAAATGGAGTTATAAACCACAAATACAGTAAAACTGGCTTTTAAATTTGCCATTGGGGGCTGAGCCCCGGTGGCATAGTGTCCCGGCCTGCAGGTCCATAATTCGCAAGTCCTGGAAGGAGGAGCGGGAATTTGGGGGACAGGAGATGCGAGAAATGGAGACAAGACAGGATTCTGATCAAGTCTCTTTTATTGAGCGGAAGGTTCCAACTTATATAGGCCAGCAAAGGGGGAACAAGCTGCAGGTGTTTCCTGGGACGCCTAATTGCAAAAACAACATACTCCTGTGTGTGGAAAGCCCCTAGTATTTTTGGCCAGCTCGGAATATCAACACACCCTTAGCGGAACAAACTGCACCTGTGGCTGCAGAGTGGAAAATTACAGCGCTCAGGCAATAAAGATCAAGACAATGGCCGGGCCTCATGGCTCCAGACAGGCAAGGTTATGGCCGGGCCTCATGGCTCCAGACAGGCAAGGTTATGGCCGGGCCTCATGGCTCCGGACAGGTCCTCCTTTTTTATTCTTTCAAAGCCAAGAGAAACCCCTTGGGAACTGCGCCTGTCTTAGGTTGTTGAGTCTTGAGATCATCTTTACCCGTCATCGGTCGATAATCCTCTAAGCGACTAAGACCTGTCTTAGGTTAGCATGACCCGGACTCAATCTTACCCGTCATTGGCTGTCCAGTTCAGCACACAGGGGAGGTGGTCAGCGCCTCCAGTTGGGCTAGATACCCTATTCATCATTTAGCGATATATAAGAGCCACCTAGATCACCCATCTCAAGCGGTGATAATGGACCTGTATAGGCTTAGCCTGTAGTGCCTCAATCTGTTGTTTGATGAATGCCATGAGCCTGTTGAAAATTACCAGTCCTAATTAAAGCAAAAGCAATAAACTAACTATGGGGCCCAAAAGTGGCAAGAGGTAGGGCAACAGTCCATTGAGCCTGGTCCACAGTGGATTGTTGATCAACTCCTTTCTTCTCTTTTCTATGTACGGAAGAAGGGACGCTGAGACACACAATCTTGTCCAGTTTGTGGGCAAAAAGGTATAAGCCCTCTTGCTGCCACAAACAAAAACTGAACCATTAATAGCATACAAAGGCTCTAAAACATTGGATACTTCACTGCAACGCATAAAATCAGCCAAACCTACATCAAGTTCATTAGCATCATTAAAAGATGGGGAAAAAAGACAAGTGGAGTTTAAAAATTGATCAAATTTAAATAGGTCATCACTCTTAACCTTTACTCCTCGCGTCTTTAAAGCTTCAGTTAACTGTACCATATATTCCTCATGTAAACTTAATTCCTGTACCACGTTTTCCTCATGTGAACTTAATTTCTGTCCCATTATTGAGTGCTCTACCCACTTACCTTAATGCCGAAACTGCAGCAGGTTCCCGTAGTGGTTCTGTTACCGGATTTCCAAAGTCGCTAGCTAGCTTCCTCGAGCACTTTTCCTCACTGGATCCTCCGTGTCCAGGCCCCGCGGGAGGGCGCCACATGTCCTAGCCTGCGGGTCCTTAATTCGCAAGTCCTGGAAGGAGGAGCGGTAATTAGGAGGACAGGAGATGTGAGAAACGGAGACAAGACAGGATTCTGATCAAGTCTTTTTTATTGAGTGGAAGGTTCCAACTTACATAGGCCAACAAAGGGGAAACAAGCTGCAGGTGTTTCCTGAGACGCCTAATTGCAAAAACAACATGTTCCTGTGTGTGGAAAGCCCCTAGTATTTTTGGCCAGCTCGGAATGTCAACACCGCCCTTAGCAGAACAAACTGCACCTGTGGCTGCAGAGTGGAAAATTACAGAGCTCAGGCAATAAAGATCAAGACAATGGCTGGGCCTCATGGCTCCAGACAGGCAAGGTTAGGGCCGGGCCTCATGGCTCCGGACAGTGTAGTGGTTGAGTGCGGGACTGCAGCCCACTAACTTGGCGGTTCAAATCCAGCAGCAGCTATCCAGGACCAAGGCTGGGTCTCCCATTCCCTCCAGAGGGCAGTGATGCCCCCCCCAAAAAAATAAACAAAATTTTTTAAAAATTTGCCCTTGGAGTTCTCTTATTTACTGAAGGTATTTATTTCTTCATACAGCTTTAAGTTACCATCTTCCATAGTAAATCACCCCCCGCTAGCATTTCTTTGGGGGCAGGTAGCAATAGCAAACTTCCACACCTTTTGCTGATCTGTGACTCTCTATCTTGAAGGTATCCAGTTGGGCTGGATACCCTATTCTTAAATGTTGGCCTTTTTTTTTTCCTTCAGTACTTTGAATATATTAGCCCACTGCCTTCCAGCTTTCAGTTTCTTAGGAGAATTACTGATTGTTTTCTCAGTTTGATGTATCAAATAGAGGAATGCATGAACATTTCTATCTTTTTTTTTTTTAATTTTTGGGCATCACTACCTCTGGTGGTCATGGGAGCTACCCAGCGCTGCTCCTGAGAGCCACCGATGGATTTGAACCGCCAAGCCCGCGATCCGCAGTCCTGCACGCAACCACTTATGCCACCGGGGCTCAGCCCGAACATTTCTTACTATGGTGGTAAACTTTCTTTCAGTCCTGTCCGTTTTTGAGATTTTTGCTTAAAAAACCTCACTGCCATCAAGTGAGTCCCAACTCAGAGTGACCGTGTAGCACACAAGAGAGCACCCCATGGGTTTCTGAGACCGTATCTCTTTGTGGGAGTGCAAAGTCTCTTCTTCCTCCCAAGGGACTGCTGATGGACCTTGCAGCCAGCAGCTCAACACTGAACAAACCATGGCATCAGGGCTCCACTGGAGAGTATGTTATTAGAAGCATATAAGCTTGTTATAAGTTGTTATAACTTCCTGGTAAATTCTTTATTATTGTATTACAAGGTCTTTGCTTCTGATTGTGGTTATTTTTGTCTTAAAGTGTATTTTATCAGATAGTAATACAGTTAAACTGACTTTATTTTGGTTGCTATTTGCCTGTTCGCGCAGTCCTCCGATTTTACCCTTTCAAACTCTTCTGCATAGCTGACTTGTAGAGCTGGATGTTGCTGCTGGAACTCTGGTGGCGTAGTGGTTACTCATTGGGCCACCAACCACAAGGTCAGAAGTTCAAGACCACCAGCAGCTCCTCGAGAGAAAGATGAGGCTTTCTACTCCTGCAAAGAGTTAGGAGCCCACAGGGCAAGTTCTGCCCTGCCCTTCCAGCTGACTGTGAGTTAGAATTGAGTTGATGGCAGGGAGTTTGAGTTTTGTTGAAATTGAATCTTATTTTTCTAAAGATCTGATTTTTTTTTAATCTCTGTGATAATCACTGACTTATTTGGATCTGCTCCCACCTTCTTCTTTTGCTTTCGTGTGCTCTGCATTTCCATTCTTTTCTCCCTTGTCTTGTCTCCTATGAGCTGATTATTTCTGCTTTTCCCTTTTAATAATTCTAGTAGTTTGGAAGTTTTCTGTTCCCTGCTCATATTCTTGAATAAGAGAAGCCCGACTTTGTTGAAATTCAAAGGACTCTTAGAGTTGGGGATGGCCAGTTTTTGGACATGTCATCAGGAAAGACCTCTTGCTAGAAAAGGACTTCAGGTGTGGAGAGGGGCATGGCGGTGAGAACAAGAGTCCCTCCCTGAGGTTGACTGCCCCGACAGACCTCGCCACCCGCGGGCTCCACTGGGCCACCGTCTGCAGGCGGCGCCCACCCTGCACGTTTCCTTTGTTAGAAGGTCACGCTGCGCTGGTGCCCACTCACCGGCAACCAAAGACAGCAGCTCTCCCTAACCTGCTCCACAACATGCCAGCATCTTGGAGCCCCTTCATTCCAAGCTCGCACCTTCCCGGTTGCCCCATCATTGCCCCCACCCCTCCATCTTCTCTTTTTCAATATCACAGGTTGCACACTTGTCATGATAGGTTTGTCCAGTCAGCGTTTGTTTCCATTTAACCTCATCTTTATCATGTCCTTTGCTCAGAATCCCTGCTTCATGTTCCAGCCTTTCTCTCCGGGGCCTTTCCCTTTTCTTCCTCCCGGCCTCCACTTCATCCTTTAAAAGTTGATTCATCTAAAAAAGCCCTCAAAAGCACTCTCTCAGTTTTCTCTACATCTGTGCATTTCCATCATAATGCCTGCAACACGTTATGCTTGGGTCCACAATTGATAGTAATTTTCTTTAAGCACATTAAAAGTATTCTGCTATGGTTTTCTTTCCATTATTACCATCGAGAAGCTAGCTAGCCGTCTGTCTAATTTGCCTGTTCCTGGTTACATATCGGGCTGTTAACTGCCAGGTCAGCAGTTCCAATCCACCAGCTCCAAGAAGGAGTGAAACTATCTATTCCTGTAAAGCGTTACTGTCTCGGAAGCCCACCAAGGGAGTTCTACCCTTTCAAAAGGTTGTCATCAACCAGAACCGAGCCAATGGCAGTGAGTTTGGAGTCTTGGTTTGTAGGTAAAATGTCTTGTAGTTAAGAGAGGCGTAAAACCTAGGGCCCATGGAATCAGACTGCCTGCATTGGAAATCCAGCCCCTTGATGTCCAATCGGTGTGACCTTGGACAAGCCCCCTGTGTCTCGATGGAAGGAGCCTTAGGAGCCCAGTGGGCTAAGCCGTGAGCCGTTAGCTTCGAGGTCAGTGGTGCAAACCCAGCAGCCTCAGGACCCCTGCGAGAAAGATGGAGCAGTCTGCTTCTGTGGCTTAACTCCCCAGAAATACTATGAGGACATTGTACTGCCCAACTTGATCACATGGCAGTAGGGTTTGGTGTTTGGGCGTCTCGGTGGGTCTCAGTTTCCTCTTCTGTAAAACCTGCTTCCCCGTCATCATGGTGCGGATTGAATGTTAGCCGCTAAAGTGTCAGCTGTCCGTCTGCTTGCTCAGAGGGTCCTGCCCTCGTGTCTGCCCAGCAGTTGGGAGCTGGGGAGTCATGTTTATTAACCCTGTTTGGAATCGACTGAGCTCTTTGAATCTGTGAATTGGTGTCTTTTATCAACACTGGAAATTCTTAGTCACCGTTTCTTCAAATACTGCCTCTGCTCCATCCTCTCTCCCAGCTCCGCCCGGAACTGTCCTCACCTTAATGAGTCCTGCTCACTTCATCCTTTGTTGCATTCATTCTCTGTGCTGCAAATATTCCGGGTAATTTTTGAAAATGTATCTTCCAGTCCACTAACTCGCTTCAGCTGTGTCTAATATGCTATTAAAACTACCCACTGAGTTTTAAAATTTTAATTATTATTATTGTATTTTCATTTCCAGAAGCCGTATTTGGTTCTCAACCAAATCTGCTTGTTCATTTGGTATCGTTTTTATGCCTTCACTCATATGTTCAGCTCTTCGTTTGATTTCTCTCACGATATTCTGAGCGTGTGTTTCCCATCCGGGTCTGAGAAGGCAGCTGTCGTAAGCCTGTGCTGCCCAGAGTGTGCTGCCTGTTGTTGCTTAGCCCCCGAGCCTGGTGTGGCAACCCCTGAGATGAGGCCAGCTCACATTTTAAATTGTGCATGGTTATTCTTAAGGCAGGGAGCCCGTTGGTGCAGGAGGAGGCCTGGTGGCGTGGTAGATTGTACCTTGGGCAGCTGACCATGAAGTCAGCAGTTCAAACCCAGCAGGCTCTTTGCAGGAGGCCTTCTGCTCCTGTAAAGATTCGGAGCCTCTGAAACTCAGAGGGGACAGTTCTACGACTCTGTCCAGAGGCTCTCTGAGACTCCGATTTGACTCAGTGGCTGTGAGTTTAGTGACTTAGTGCTTGTCACTAATGGAAACATTGCAAGTTCGAGCCCAGCAGAGCCTCTGTGGGAGAAAGGACTCGGCGAGGGGCTCCTGTAAAGATGGCAGTCTGGAAAGCTCCCAGGGGCCAGCTCTGCTCCGCCCTGCAGGCGGCTCCGACTTGGGATAGACCCAATAGCACCCAGTAGCACTTCTCAATGTGTTTCCCAACTTCCTCCCAGGGTGTATTTCATCTGCGCCCCTCCCACTGTCACACGGCGGGGGTGGGGGGGGCATAAATAGGAAGCTACTCAGGCCAATGGGTGGGGTAGTTGCTTCCAGTTTACCCTTAGAAAGGCTGACTCAGTTGAAAAATGGGGATGAGGGCGGGTAGTCTTCCCACCACCCTTGCCTTTCCCTAGCCTTGCCCTGGCTATTCAGCTCCGGCAAACACACAAAATGTTTCCCTTTCCCCCCACACAAACGATAGCAGAGTACACGCCGCTCTGAGCTTGTTTTGAATAAAATATGTTTCTGGTTATAAAAGAAATACATGCTCATTTTGACTAGCATAAATATCCACATAGCTACAAGTACCGAGTGAAAATCCCCCTGGATTTCATTCCCCAGAGATAACCTCCATTACGCGTCTATAAATATGTATTTACATAAATGGGCTTATGCAACCGGGCCTGTTCTATAACCTCTGTGTGCATGTGGAGTCTTCCCATTCTTTCTCACAAGACTCCTCACCACCATCCTTTCCATGCCAGTGAGAGCCGGCAGGCTCGCAGCTCAGGAGTGCCCCGCCTTTCGACCCAGCGAGAACCAGGTTCTAACCCTAAACCTGCTGCTCAGTACTGAGGGGCTGTTCAGACCCTGTCTGAGTCTCTGTTTCCTCATTCATAAAATGGGGTCAGTCATCATGCACTGGGTGCCCAGGGTTACTCATCGGCTGGTACCCAGGAGGTTGGCGGTTCAAACCCCCAGCGTCTCAGGGGGAGTCAGGAGTGGCCATCTGCCGTTAGCAACGAGAGCCTGAGAAACCCTCCCCAGCCGCTTAGCTGTCCCCACAGGGCCACCACCCACCTTGCGTCTGAGTTGACTCAGTGCCGCCACGCCACGGGCTGATGAAGAGTCCATCCTTCCTGGTGCCGGTCTGAGATGTTCGCAGACTTCCATGGGAAAGGCCTCCTCTGGGGCCAGCCGTCACATCGGCCCCTGCCTCAAAGAATCCGCAGTATGATGTGTCTGTTGACCATTTCCCCTGGGATAGACATGGCAGCCCACCCAGGGGTGATGTTGGACATGGAACTTAGATCTTTCCCCTCTGTGAGTGACTTCTGGCTGTGGATCCCCGGCAATGGGGTCTCTAATCCCTGCGCCCTTTTTCTCTCCAAGGAGGAAGTGGAAATGCCACGTGGGGTGAAGCATGTGTGTTACGTACGTAGGTCTTCTTTTTGTTACTCTTCATCTCCCTCCTTTGATCGGGGAACATCCTCCCCCCTCTCCCGGAGTAGATGCAGCCCTTGCCCCTCCGACTTGCCCAACCTGTGCATCCGAATGCTCCCTTTCCCCTCTGACGCTGAGGTGCAGAGGCCCTGGATCACTTCGTGATCATTCACTCAAGGAGACGATTTCAGACCCACCGGCTTCCAAAATCAAGTCTCCTGGGCTTTACCTTAATTACCCAGAAGCAGCCCACACTGGAAATGAGATCAAAGCTTAAAGCAAAGAAAGCTGGAAGGGGCCCCTCATCCTCTGCCAGCCAGGGAGTGCTGTAACTGCTTGGCTCGAAGCCAGTCTTGCGCCCCAGAGCAGCTGCGGGAAAGAGGGTCCAAGGCTGGACTGTGGTTCCTTCAGGAGACCAGAAACCACCCACTCTTGGGATGGGTCTCGAAGGGCTTCCTCGCAGGGGCACTAGAGGGGGTGGTTGCACTGTGTCCTACAGAAGGAACTGATGGATCTGATTACCACATGCCTGCTTCCTGGGAGGGGCACAGAGCCAGCAGGGACCCCCAAGAAGGGGGCATGGCGGGACGGAGGAGGGGTTGGCGGTTGAGTCTGTCAGGAGAGGTGTCTCCCCCCCCCCCATGCACCCCTACTCTGACCTTCTGTCTCCAGCAGCTTGATTCTGGGCCAGTCATCCGCCTCTTGGGGGCCATCAGACCCAGTTCATCCGGGGCGCTGCCACCTGCCAAACTGGAGGCCCTGGAGAACTTGATGGAGGTCTCGCCTGCTCAGGGACCTGGCAGGGGGGGAGGGCTCACCGCCCAGCACACCACTGAGGGCCAGGTACAGAGGGACCCCGGCACACACATCCACTTCAGCTGTTGAGCAGCGCCCCTTCCCCCTGGGTTCATGGGGCTCCCACTGAGGCTCAGAAAAAAGGGTGTCTGACCACAAAGAGGGTGGGGCCCCATGGTCTGGGTGGGGAGCAGCCGGTCTTTGGTCTTTGGCCCTCCGCTGTCCCCTGCAGAACAGACAGCACAGCTCTGTGACCTCCTGGGTCCGTCTGCCTCTCAGAGTCTCCCAGGAGGAGGTACTGGTTCCGGCGCCCGGTGCTGAGTGTCCAGGGACAGTGCCAGCACTGCAGCCACCCTGCTTCCTTGGGTAGGTCACTCAGAGGAGCTCAGCCCCCACCCCAGCTTGACTCCCCACCTCGCCCCCGCAGGCCCTGCACAGAGCAATGGCCGCTGAGGAGGAGGAGCCTGGCGGAGGAGAGGGGGTGGAGAACTCAGGTGAGGGGGAAGGAGAACTCTCGGTGACTGCTGGGGAGGGTCAGGCCCGCTCCTGGTCCCCAGCTCCTACCTGAAATCCTCCCTTCTTCTCCCTAACACGCTCCCCTTCCCCCCCCCCCCACCCCACGGGCGGGGCTGCCTGGGCCTGCTTCCCAGATGCATGGGGAGAGCCTGGGCAGGGTGCTCACCCTTCCCCCATCACTCTCCTGGGTGCTCTTGGGACCCCAGCCCGGGGGGGGGTCTCACTGTTCCTGTAGCTCAGCCTCAGCATGGACAGGAGAAGCTGCCCCAGGATGCCAGGGTGAGGGGCACTGTGGTCCACGCCCTGCGGGAGGCACTGCACACTCGGTAAGGCCATCCTCCTCCTCTCCCTGCCCAGCACCACCTGCCAGTGCCCGAGGGCAGCATGCTGCCGGGATGGGAGGCCGTCGTGGGTCAGACTCGCCCCCTTTTGTAGCTACGAGGTGCCCAGCATGCAGCTGCACGGTCCCGCCCCACTGTGGAGAGCCACGGTGAGAGCCCAGCTCGCTGGCTCCAGGGTCGGGCTGGCCCATTCTGCCCCTGCAGCACCCAGGCTCCGCTCAGGCCCTCTGGCTGTCCCACCACCTCCCTCGCCCTCAGGGTCCACAATGAGACTGTGCTGGGAGGGGATCCCGCAGGTGAGCCCCGAGCTCTTGCTTACAGACGTGAGCCAGCGAGGGCCGCCATGCAGAGGCCGGTCAGACCTCTGGGGCCTCCGGGCCTCCACCCAGGGCCTTGGCCACCCTGGACCTGAGCCTGACCCCCACACTGTGGCACTCCCTTCCACACAGACCCTAGGTTCACCGGTTCAGGAATGGTGTGGGTCCTGGTGTAGACAGGTCCCCCCCAGACCACTGCCCGTATGACCCGAACTCCCTGTCTATAAAGGAGGCGGCGCAAAGTGCCGCCCACGGGGCTGCATGAAAACCAGCGGGTGCTGTAGGGTGAGGGCACAGGACAGACTGTGGCTTTGGCTCATAACACCCCTGCACCCACCTCTTGCCCCACCTCCCCAGCCTCAAGTTGCTCCCGCACGTGACGCTGAGTGAGGAGGCCCTGGGGCGCCTGGTGGCCGGCATCGAGGCAGCCCTCTTCGACCTGACCCGGGACACCGCCTACCGCTACAAGACTAAGTACCGCAGCCTGGTGTTCAACCTGCGCGACCCCAGGAACCCGGTGAGGCTTTGAGGCGGGAAGCCCTGGCCAGCTGGCACTGTGGGGGGCTGGGACCTCCGAGTGGACCGCAGCCCCCACTTCCCGCCCGGCAGGACCTGCTCCTCAGAGTGGTTCGGGGGGACCTCACACCCCACGACCTGGTGCGGATGAGCTCGATCCAGCTGGCCCCCCAAGAACTGGCCCGCTGGCGGGACCAGGAAGAGAAAAGGGTGAGCCAAGGGGGGGGGGGTCCCATGGGAGGACGTCAGAGGGTGGTGGGCGTGGGCGTGGGCGTGGTGGCGGGGGTCGGGGGGAGGAATGGGGCGGGACGAGAAGGAGGGCAGAGTGAGAGTGACCTCCACACAGGGAGAGAAATGGGTGGAGAGCGAGGTGGTGACACCCCGAGAGGGTCCGACTTCTGGGGGCTGAGTATGGGAGTGTCTGTGTATGGAGGGCAGTGTGGAGTCTGGGTTGCCATCAACCACCTATGAGGGATAGTCCCCTTCGGGTGCCCCTCTCTCTACCCCAGTCTGCGGCAGCCATGGGAGGTCCCGTGAACCTCCACTCCTGAATCAGAGGGCCACTCCTTGCTGGGCACTCCCAGGGCCAGGTAGGGCAGGCACCGCGGGGGCTTTGGCGGCTGCTTGCCTGGTGGGGGGGGGGGGCAGCTGAGTGAGAGCAGGGGGCGATGCTGTAAGGCTGGGGGCACTAAGAGGAGGGCCTCTTAGACCCCTGTTAGGGAAGACCTTGGGCTGGTCAGAAGGAATAACTGAGGCCAGTCGGTGACGTTAGCAGTGTCTGCCGCGGGCTGAGCTCTGTCCAGAAACAGCTGGGCGCTGGGACTGTAAACCGCAGGGCCGGCTGAAAAATGAGAAGGCGTGGCTCTCTTGTTCAGAAACTGGGAAGAATCTCAGCATTTAACCAGCTTCCTCGCATTAAAGCAAGCACAGGGGCATTCCGCACTGTGAGCCAGTAAGCCTGAGTCCGGGTTCCCAGGAGGCTGGCCCCGCTGAGGTGAGGTCCTAGACAAGAGAAGCCAGACTTTCAGGAAGCCGTTCCAACGGGTGACCTTGACCCTCACTAAGCCTCACAGTCCAAAGCCACCAGCACTCTACAGAGGCGGGTCAGAACCGTGCTCTCAACGCATTTCCGGGGAACAGAGAAGCCAGGGCGCAGCGTGGCCACGTGCCCCACCCCAGGCCCCACTGCCTGTGTCCTTCCTCAATGGTCTAGCTGGGGCTCCACCACACCCTCCTCAGGGCAGGGGTTGGGGTACAGTCTGAGGCTTGTGGTCAGAGCCCGGGAGGGCTTCCTAGAGGAGGCAGGTTTGAATGGAGGCCTCCGGCATGCACTCCAGAGAAGTAGGGCAGAGGGCATTGCAGGTGAAGGCAGGGGGGAAACGAAAGTGTGCAAGAAGGGGAGGATGGGGCGGGGCGTAAAAGGAAAACCACAGCACAGGGGCCTCCAGGGTGGCGGGAGGGCACTTCGTGGCCAAAGACTCAGCAGTGCTTGCACGGCCCCGCCACGTAGGGCCTGCAGCTCATTCAGCAGCAGCAGCAGCAGCAGCCGCCGTGCAGCCTGCCAGCCACCAAGATGACGCACAAGGGCGTGGAGGAGATCCCCAGGGACACTGACCAGACCCTGGAGGATCTGATGGTAAGCATGGCCCTTGACCTGCCTCGTGCCCCGGGACCCTGCGCCTCCCCTCTCTCGCCATCGTTGTCTTGGGCAAGTTGTCCGGCCACCGACCTGTGGGTGGGTCCTGACTGAGACAGGGTCCAGCTGAGCGTGACCTGCCAGCACCTTCATGGGAGGGGTCTTTGTCTGACCCAAGGCGCCTCCGTGAGAGAAGCCCTCAGCCCTAGCATCTCAGACGTCCCACTTGGATCTGTGCTTGGGAAGCCCGTGGCCACAGTGCTGTAGGCAGGGGTCATCTTGAAAATGAGGGCCTCTCTCTTACCAACATCTTGTGTGCAGTGGAAGGGCCAGGGATGCCCTAGGCAGAGCACCATCAGAACCCAGGGCACCTGGTGTAGCAGCCTTCCCAGAACTTCCAGGACCTGGAAAATCACCAGGAGTCATCCCGTGAGCCTAGGTCTCCTCTGACTGCTGGGAATCTTGGCTCCATCCAGCTCCTCCACCGGGCACCCATCTCTTCTCCTTCTGTAGCCAATCAGCATGGCCCATGGGCCTGCCAGGGTTGCTCTGAGAAGAAGGCCGCTTGGGCCCAGTTGAGTGTCCTGTGGGTCATCTGCCCACCCTGGCTCTGTTGGGTGGCTCTGTCCAGTGGCTGAGTGTACGCATTGGATTGCTAACCACAGGTCAGCAGTTCAGAACCACCAGCGAGCTCTTCAGAAGAAAGATGGGGCTTTCTACTCCCTTACGAGTAATCTCGAGGCTGAGCCCCGGTGGCGCAGTGGTGGAGTGCGGGACTGCAGGCCAATGGCTTGGCGGTTCCAATCCAGCAGCAGCTCTCCAGGAGCAAGACTGGGCCTCCCACTCCCACTAGAGGGCAGTGATGCCCCCCTCCCCCCAAAAAAGAGTTATCTCGAAACCCCACAAGGGTGGGTCTACCCTGTCTTATGGGGTCGCTGTGAGTTGGCGTTGATATGCTGGCAGTGAACTTGATTTTGGGTGTGGGGATCTGAGGAACCACGTTCTTTGACTCATTGCATATTTGCTGAGCATCGTGTCTGGCCAGACCCCATCTAAGCATGGGAGAAATGGCAGTAGACATGACAGACAGAACCCCCTAGCCCCTTCTCCCAAGCCCCCCACATTCCACATCAGCAGAGTGTGGATCAGGAGAACCACGGCCAGAGAAGCCCCAAAGGGGGTGTGGCTGCCTCCCCAGCCACCAGCCATCTGTGTTCCTAGACCAAACAGGGAGACTATAGGGAGAGTTTCTAGGTAGACCTGGGGAGAAGCCCCTGTCCCCCAAGGGAGGAAGAGAGGAGGTGGAGATGACACATAATAGCAATCTTTATTGGGCACCCACTATGTGCCTCTTATTCCTAGTGCCTCATTCAGACCCCCCATGCTGTTAGTTTGCCCATTTCCTGGGTGGGGGGAAGGGACCTGAGGTCATTCCCCAAGGTCATGAAGCTTGCATTTGGTGGAGCAGGGATTTGAGTCCAGGCAAGTGGACTCTCAGCTGGTGCCATGACCCTGCCAGGCAGGTCGTTGACAAGGAAGCTGCACTTGGAAAGAGGGCGCACTCTTCCTGGCGCTTCTCACTGTGGTTCGACAGATTTTTTTTACAATGAGCTTGAAAAATTGATATATCTATTCACACATACATATATTAATGCCACCACATCAGCTCAGACATACATGTATCAGAGCAGTATGAGGGGGCTTCAAAAATGTATGGAAAAATTAATCTGCAAATACTATATGTCTACTCAAGGAAACTTGAATGTACAGGTCTGTATGTATTATCTCTTTTTTTCAAAAGCTCCCGGGGAGTAAATTCCATTCTTTTATCAGTCCATCTGTTCATGCACTTTTTGAAGCCTCGTGTGTGTGTGTGTGTGTGTGTGTGTGTGTGTGTGTGTGTGCATACCGCGTTTTCTGTTGTGGGAGGAAGTGATCTGGCATTTTGGCGGCGGACACTGGGGAGTCTTAGGACCGTTCATTGTCCTCGATCTGAGCCCCTGCTTGGGGGGAACGTAGTGTAAGGAAATCGTGTGAAGGACGCAGAAGTCTTTCTTTCCGCACTTGGACGTCCTGGGTGCTGTTTGTAAGCATCGGCAGCAGAAACCACCCAGAGGTGGGGCAGCAGAGGTGGCTGGTGTACTTGTGTCCCCGGGCACCTCCGGCGTGGTACGGGCCTCCGCTGTAACGAGCGGACACGGCGAGAATGCTCATTGGCTCTCTGGGTCCAGCCGTATCCGGACCAGGGCCTCAAGCCTGGGTAGAGAGAGACGGTCTGAGAGGGAGACACGAGCGGTGGGACAAAGATGGATTTTTCCACTTGTCCCTCCTTTCTTTTACTAAGTAACGAAAAGCTGTGTTGTGAATATGTGGTAAGACATGGTAAAGCATACCCCTGGGGCTCCTAGATGGCCCCAGCTGCCTTTCCAGCCAGCCCTCTCTCCCATGTTTCCCAGGGACCCATGGTGTGTATAGACTGCGGCCCCCAGCCCCTGCCCACCCCCTCGAAGGATGACAGTTCGGAGCAGCACAAGCACCACTTTCTGGACCCCAACTACACAGGCTGCAGGGGTGGGGAGGGGCGCGGGGGTGGGAAGGGGTGCGGGGGTGGGAGCCAAGGGGTGGCCTGGGGAGGTGTCCAGGTGGGATGTCCATGCCCCCGAAGACCAGCCAAGCAACCCCTTCATCCTGGCTCTCAAGGCCTGGTCTGGCTTCCGGAGCCCTGTCCTCCTGTGCCAGCCCCTGCCTCTGCTGTTTGCAGACTCTGGGCCCCCCGGGGAGCCGCCAGAAGACGCCGAAGTCACGGTCAGGAGCGGGGACAATATCTTCCAGAGACTCTCAAACCCAGCCCCCGTGTCCTCCCCAGAGATGGCACCAAGCAGAGAGAAGCCTCCCGCAGATACCCAGGATAGGTGTGGAGCTTGGGGTCGGGAAGTGGGCACCTGTTGGTATAGCAGATGCCACCCACGGCCAGCAAGGCCCTCAGAGTCCGAGTGGCCCACTGTCGGGGTTCCCCATCTGGGCAGCTCTGTCTAAGAGCAGGCAGCCTCTTCTTCTTCCCAAGATCAGCTGTGGAGTTTGAACTCCCCGCCCCGTGGATAGCAATCCCACACTTCCTCGCTGGTGTCACCACCCACCCTCAGAGCAGGAGCTTTTGTACTGCCTGATCTTGGGAAAGACTTACTCCCTCTGGGGGGCTTCCGTTTCCCACCTGTGCAATGAGAGCAGTTGTTTCAGCCTGTTGGATTTCCCCCTGCTCAAGGCCGAGCTTGGACCCCCGTGTTGGTTCGGCCAGCACAGTCCTTTGTTCTAGCCCCATGCCATGGAACGCAGACCTTGCTCAGAAGAAAAGGGGGTAGAAGCTGGGCTAGTCCTGATGACTTGCTGTGCCTGGCCCTGTGTCTGCCCTCTCTCTAGGTCCCAGACACCTGCTGTGCCCACAAAGGCTCCACCCAGCCAGCCTCCCTGGGAGGGGGCTATCCACATGTTCTCCATCAAGCCATTCCGGGTCAAGGCCCAGCTGGTCTTGGGACACAGCTGTCGGCTTGTCCAGGTACTCCTGTATGCCGGGGGGGGCGGGGGGGATGTGTGGCAGGGGTCAGCCAGGAGCAGCCCGCCAGCTACGCACCCTCCCAAGTGTACATGCATTCATTCCATCATTTATTCACTCATTTCTTTCAAATGGGCCACTGGCCTCCCTGAATCCGGCCAGGGACAAAGGACACGTCCTGCAGAGGCACAGGGTAGAGGACGGGGCGGGCACTCAGCGCCGGGAGGAACCTGGGCTTCCTAAGTGGGCTTTTAAGAACGACCATTGAGTGACTGTGTCTGAAGGGTGGGTGCGAGGCTGGAGAAGACAGGGGTCTCGGAGGGCAGCTGTAGGGGTGGCTCTGGCCTGCCTGGGACCCCAGGGCTGTGGGTGCTTCCCAGCAGCTGCCTCCACCATGGTGGGCAGTACCGCGTCGGCCCCGAGGGTGGGTGGGAGGATGCTGAGGGCTGACGGCCGCCATCCTGCTCCC
Source organism: Nesogale talazaci (assembly GCA_004026705.1). Taxonomy (NCBI): domain Eukaryota; kingdom Metazoa; phylum Chordata; class Mammalia; order Afrosoricida; family Tenrecidae; genus Nesogale; species Nesogale talazaci. The sequence goes on from PVJH01030115.1 coordinate 19,959, forward strand.
AGGCCCTGCCCGACGTGATCCGCTCAGCTGGATGTGTGACTCCCACTACTCTCTGGGACCTGCTGGCCAGCGTCTGCCCAGCCGAGGCCAAGGTAACAGGGCGCCTTTGGTGGGGGAGGGGGCTCTTCTCCTAGCAGCTCCCCCCTCCCATACCCCCACCCCCCCACCCCTGTAGGTTCTCAGAAATATCACAGTGGTGCTTTAGAAAACAGACACTTAGAGGTGTGGATCCAGGGCTTCTACCGTAGGTGGACTCCGGGGGAAGGCCCTGGTTGCCCTTAAGCTTGTCCTGGTGGCACTGGTCTCTCCCTCCCTGCCATTCCCTGCTGCTGTGTGTCTAGTCCGTGTGGCTGACACTTCAGAAGTGATTAGGTTTAGGACCTTCCTACCTTCATGTGCGGCCTCGTTGACATAGCAAAGAAAGCCCTATTCCCCAAGGGCATCACAGCCCCCCATAGATGACATGAGATTCCCAGACACAGGAAGGGCCCCCATTTTGATCTGTCATTCTGTCCCTCCCTCTGAGCGAAGGCCTGGCTCTGAAGCCAGTGGGTTTGGTGTCAGGCATGACCTCTGACCCCAGGCACACACCTGCTTCCTCTGCTTGCTGTACAGTGGGAACCGCAGTCTGGGTTCTCGGAGGGTTAGATGAGGCCAGGGGTGTTGCAGAAGGGGCGGAGAGCTCTCCTCCCCAAGCTGTTCTCCTTCTTGTGGCCACAGGATGTCAGCGTGGTCAGACTGTGCCCACATGGGGCCCGGGACACCCAGAACTGCCGCCTGCTCTACAGCTACCTCAACAACAAGCAGTGCCATTGCTTGGCAGCGGTGGACCACGCAGGGGTGGTCCTGCTGCCCCTGCCTGCCTTCCAGCCTCTGCCTGCCAGGTTGCGTTCTCTGGGAGGCCCAGGTGAGTGCTTGAGGCTCAGACCAGGCGACCAGACAGGGCCTTATTGGCACAGCCACGGAGCGTCACCAGGACAAGGAAATTCCAGAAACAGAGCCCATGCTGCTAACAGTCATAGCTCATACTTGTTTGTGCCCAGCGGGTGCCACTCCTCCATATCCTCTGCAGTTGCACCTCCATGGGGTCCCCTGTCCCCACCACGCCCTGCACCAGAAATCCCTGGTGACTGAGAGCCACCAGCTCTGAGACTCAGTGGCTCCCCGGCCACTCGGAGGTGTGAAATCCTGCAGACCGCCTATAACTCCGAAATCTTTCTGATATTCGTGCATTGCAGCCTCAAAAGCGCCTCCATGAAGTTGTTGCCAGGGGCCATCAAGTCGGGTCTGACTCACAGCACACCAGAGTGAAACACTGGCCCCACAGTTAGGAGCGGAAGCCGTTTGTCGCAGCCACTGTGTCTGTCCAGCCCCTGCTTTGCGCTGACCTCCTGCAGTTCCAAGCGTGACGTCCTTTTCCAGGGGCCGGACTCTCCTGATAACGTGTTCAAAATGCGTGAGAGAGTCGTCTCACCATTCTCGCTTCTAAGGAGCACTGTGGTTGGGCTTCTTCCAAGTCTGTCCTCTTGGCAGTCCACAGTGTTTTCCATATTCTCCGACAGCATCATGATTCAGATGCCTCGGTCCATCTTCAGTCTTCCTCGGTCAGTGCTAACCTCACAAGACATATGAGGCGTCTGAAAACAGCATGAGTTGGGCCAGGCACACCTCAGTCCTTAAGCGACATCCTTTCTCGCTTAACACTTCAGAGCCAGGCTGGACAGCACATTAGCCCAACGCAATACATCATTTAGATGTCTTTAAAAAAAATAAATAAATCACTTTGTCGAGGGTTCTTACAGCTCTCATAACAATCCATCAGTCAATTGCATCAAGCACATTTGTACATATGTTGCCATCGTCATTTTCAAAACATTTTCTTTGGTATCGGCTCCGCTTTTTTTTCATTGGGGTGCCTTGACAGCGGCTTCCATGAACATTGATTGAGGATCCGAGCAAAATGGAATCCTTGACGACTCTCATCTTTGGTTCCTTTACCGTGATGTTGTCTTGAGTGTAAGGAGTGTGAGGCGGGTGGTCTCTTCCATGGACTTGTAATCTGTAATAAAGGTTGCTCCTTGATCTTCTCCTGTACGCCTTTCAAGTCCTCTCAACCAGCAAGGTTGTGTCATCTGCCTCCTGCAGGTTGTTAAGAAGCCTTCCTCTAATCCTGATGCTGTGCTCCTCTTGAGGCAGTCCAGCTCCGGGGGTTAGTTGGTCAGCATGCAGATTGAGTAAGGATGGTGAGAGCTCAAAAGACTGCACATACTTTTCCAGATGCTAAGCCGGGCAGCATCCCCTTGTTCTGCCCACGCCTGTAAGTCCATGTACACATTCCACATGAACATAATGAAGGCTCCTGAAGTCTTCCTTCTCAATGTTAGCCATAGTTTGTTATGATCTACACAGTAGTCAATAAAACAAGTGAACACCTTTGAAAGCAGTATTCACTGCTTTCAACCAAGGTGTATCTGATGTCGGCACTGATAACCCCTTGTGTCATGTCCTCTTCTGAACCCAACTGAATGTATGAGTTTCTTGCCAGTGTGCTGTTGGGATTGTTGCGTGATCATCGACAACATTTGAACTTGTGTGTGATACTAAGGATACTGTTCTATAATTTGTGTATTCTGTTGAGTCACCTTTCTTTGGAATGGGCACAGATGTGGATCTCTTGCAGTCAGTTGGCCAAGTAGCTACCTTTCCAATTCCCTGGCCTGGATGAGTGAGTGATTCCAGTGCTTCATCGCCTGTTCCAACATGTCAATGGGTGCCCCGTCAATTCCTGGAGCCTTGTTTTTAGCTGAAACTTGAGAGCAGCCTGAACTCCTTCCTTCTGTATCATTGGTTCTTGATCATACGCTACCTCTTGAATTGGTTGCATGTCAACCCAGGTCTTTGGGGTGCAGTGGCTCTGTAGTTTTGTTTTCCATCATCCAATGTTTGGGGCATAGAATCCTTCAGTGGGTTTGAGGGTTTTGCGTTCTTTCAGCTGGAGGCAGGCTGGGTATGTCCTTCCCCTTCGGCTCTCTCACCACGGTTCCTTATACTATTGGACTCTGTCTTCTGGAGCGGTCTTGACATTTTCTATTCAGCGCTTGACTTTATCACTTCTTCCATTTGCCCGAGCTACTCTGCAACCCAGAGCAAGTGTTCTGACTTCCACTTCAATCGTTGTGTCCCCCCACCCCACCCCACCCCACCCCTGTGTTTTCTTCATGGATGATGTTCTTGATGTCATTCCACAGGTGGTCAGAGCGCCTGTTGTTAGTGTTCGGTGTGTCAAATATGTTCCCGAAGTGTTCTCAAAACTTAGTGGAATGGGCTCAAGGTCGTGTTTCGGCTCTCGTGGACCTGCGTTAGCTCTCTTCCTCTTCCTCTTCCTCTTGTACATGTGCACAATTGATGGCCTGTGCCACGGTTGGGCTCTGGCCTCCTTTTGCCTGTTAACCATGAGTTTCTCCATCATCTCTTCCGTTACAGTCAGCTTGGTTCCCTGTGCCCTCTGTCTGGTGAGGACCATGTGCACACTCATTTTTTATACTGTTAAAAATATATACATATATATATTTTTTTCTGCTGTCTGCTCCCATACAGATTTTTTTTCTTGCATCACTGCCCTGGTGGGAATGGAAGCCCAAGAGAGCTGCTGCTGGATTTGAACCGTCAACCCTGTGGGCCGTAGCCCTGCACACAACCACTGCGCCACTAGGACACAGCTGAAAAAACATATTTTTGATGAAGTCATTCACCTTGAAAAATTCTACCATGCAATCTCCAGCTTCTTTTCTATCACTGAGGCCATATTTTTCAACTAATGCCCCTTCTTTGTTTCCGCTTTTGCATTCCGGTTGCCAGTAATGACCAGTGCATCTCGATTACGTTTGATCACTATCAGACTGAAGAAGTTAGAATTCTTCACTTTTTTTCATCGCTAGTGTTAGTGGTTGTAACATATATTTGAATAAGAGCTATACTAACTGGAGTTCTTATAGGGGTAGAGATAGTACCCCCTCCCAGACAGCATTACATTTCAAGATTTTTTTTTGGGGGGGGGGCATCACTGCTCTCTGGGTGGTGGGAGTAGGAGGCCCAGCCCCACTGCTGGAATTGAACCTCCATCCCAGTGGGCCACTGTCCCGCGCACAACCACTACGCCACCGGGGCTCAGCCTGAAGTGTCCTTTTTGCTGATGAATATGACGCCAATTCTCTTGAACCTGCCTTTCCCAGTATAGTAAGCCCTATGACTGTTCAAAATGGCCAATGCTAGTCCATTTCAGCTCACGAATGCCTGGTATATCAATCTTTGTACATTCCAGTTCATGTTTGAAGGTTTCCTAGATTCATGCTTCATCCCATAGTTCCATCCTATGTGCATTCCATAGTCTTGATTCTTTTTTTTTGGGGGGGGGGCAATCACTGCCCTCTGGTGGTGGGAGTAGGAGACCCAACCTTGTTCCTAGAGAGCTGCTGCTGGATTTGAACTTCCATCCCAGTGGGCCGCAGTCCTGCACTCAACCACTACGCCACCGGGGCTCAGCCCACGGTCTGATTCTTCTTCTTCTTTTTTTTTTTTAAAGGCATCACTGCCCTGGTGGTGGGAGTAGGAGGCCCAGCCCCACTGCTGGAATTGAACTTCCGTCCCAGTGGGCCGCAGTCCTGCACACAACCACTATGCCACCGGGGCTCAGCCCACAGTCTGATTCTTAACAGACGTTTGCAGCCATATCTTCTCATGGTGGAGGCCCCCGCCGCCCTGCCCGGCTCCATCACTACGGCTGACCCTCCTGTGAGAGGCACCCCCTCCCCAGTCATATCTTGAGTGCCTTCTGACCTGCGGGGCCTCGTCTCTTGACACGTATCTAGCAGTGTTTCCTTACTTTTCGTAGTTTTCATGGCGAATCCCTCAGACATGCCCAGCCTGTTTCTTCTCCATAGCCAGTTCTTGGCCAGGAAGCACTGCTGAAACATAGTGACCTGGAGTGCCCCTGCTGGCACATGACATCCTGGTGCCATACTTCCAGCAACGCATGAGCCCCTACAGGATGCTAGACAGA